>DWHV01000007.1:0-30279 GCA_018248035.1 Papilio joanae | reverse complement strand
TAATATTAATATTAAGGGCTTTACTAGGCGCTAAAATTTTTGTTTTTATGTGTACTTTCAACTTTTCGACACCATTAGCAAAAAAAAAAAAAGTTTTTTTATTGAAACACCCTATTGTACACTAATTACAAAAGAGATTGAAATATCAAGCAATTAGACGTAATAAAAACTTGAATTAGAACAATGTAGAATACTTGGCCGGCATACTTTCCAACTTTATCATTGTAGCACGAGGACGTAAAAATTCCAGAAAAGTATTAAAAAGATTATTACAGTCTGTTTAATTGGGGCTGTCGCCATCCCCTCGCCGTCCCCTTGCTGCCTTGAGGGGTCGCATCCCCCGGGACTTCGGGGACTTTGCTTGAAAGAAACGTTGCTGTAACATGTATGGAGTGTTTTTTTATTTATATGAACTGTTTGAATGGCTCTTAGTTTTAAGGTCGAGAAGTTGATATTTGTGATGACGGAAGGGAATGGGGGGACAGAAATTATTGATCATAATTGGGTCGTTGAACAATTAACACAGTAAAGCCTTTACTAATATTTTAATTATTATTGATAATGTATTTTTTGTGACTAGTTTAACACAAAGGAGTGAGAACAATAGCAACAATTTACGACTTATTTTATGAAAAGAACATAGCAGCCAGCATTGTACATTCACAAATAAAAATTCATGTCTAGATAAGACTAACTAGATAAGTTAACTTTAAATGTCTTTGGTGTTTTTTAATAGTAAGTGTGCTCAAAATAATTAACGAAAAGTAATGGTTGTAGGTGTCATTCAATCTGTGTTCTTCCCCAGAGTGGAGAGAGGATAATCCAGAGCTATGTCAAATTTTCGATTACTTTTTCGAGTTTATTTTGAAATAATGAAATATTGGATATGAAACCAGTGTTCATTTAGTTTACATTGGAAACTTTAAAAATTTGTTTTAAAATGCACCCAGTAAATGGCACTATCCATTAGAACCTCAGTCAGTTATTTTATCTAGGTTGGGTTATTTTAAAGTTTTTTTTTTCGTGAAATGTAGTAATTTTATCGGTTTTCTGTTTAACCACTTCGCACATCATGTACAGATAAAGTTTTGCAAGTTTTGCGATAACTTGACCCGGATTCTAACCGTGAAATACATAAAAAATATTACAGCGACATACATTAACTTTAACGCTCAAAACAATGTACTCATATTTGAAATACAAATGTAGGTAATGAAAATGGTTATACCGGTTTTTCCAATATGATGAAAATGTAGTGAACCGTTGAGTTGCACGGGAATTTGCATATTAAACTGAATTTAAATCCCGTACCGACAACAAACACCGAACTACATTAAAATAGTAGAATTGTTTAGTATCCTTTAAAAACGATATTGTTGAACCGAGTATCTTTTCAGTTAGAGCAAGGATCAGTTTATATCTACGTTGTACCTACTTATTTTCTTCCGATTACTTAGAAGTTATTCATATTACAGGTCATAATAAATATAGCAACCTTTGTTGTTTCTACTATCCCTATGATTTTTGTTATACTTTTAAAAATATCTTTATTTAAACCGTTGTCGTGGTTCTGGGTGAAAATAACTTGGTGCCCGATACCCGTTTATGGTAACTGAGCTCTAACTGATCCTTTGAAGTGCGGAAGTGTTCATTTGAAAATGTTAGAGACCGTCGTAAATTGCCGGACGACCGGACGACGCGGAGTAAACGCCCGTCTATTAGCGCTTTGACATTTCTTTGATGAGCGACATCGGCCGATAGCACTAATGATTTCACACGAGGGCAGAACAGTGAGGCAGAGAAAAGAATTTGTAGGGAAAAGGAAGTCGCGTGCGGTAAATGCGCATCGCGTAACCGCAACCGGTGTCATTGCATTGTATTCTAATGATAAGAGCGTGCGATGTTCGAAAGTACTTGTTGTGAGGTCTTGTGCATTTTTAATAATAACAATAAATGTATGCTCATCTCGAATAACAAGCACGTTTTATTATGAGATTTATATTATTAACAAGTTTATTCCTGTAAAGATTTAAAATATCCGTCGCTCTTCATTTTTGTTTGTAATGTGCCATTACCTCTGATATTGCGGATGTCATTGGGCGTCGATGACCTTGGTGTTACCACCGCTCGTTATCCCCATTCTCTTATATGTAAAAAAATAATATTACAAAACCTCAAACAACGAACAAATTTCATGATTACTAAAACTAATTATAATTTGAAATATTAGTTAACTTGTTGTTCCGAACCCCCTTAGACTTGTGCAATCCGACGGTCGTCAAGTTTTATGTTACGCGAGCAACCTGAGTTCGATTTCCGGTGACCGAGCCGACGCGAAGTCAATGAAATTGTTACTTGCAATTTTAAGTGGTTGAATGCGTTTGGCGGCGCGGCGTATCGAACACAAACCGGTTTGCATGGGAATGAAATTACTTAACCTGGGAGCCATAGCCCGTTTGTCTATGCTGTATTTTTATAGAACTAACAGCGTAAAAATGAGTTAGTCCTGGATTAGAGCTGGCTACCTTTTCTCATATTTTCATTGATTTATTTTTGTAATATTCGTTTACTTATAATGTTTTTTTTTTTGTATGTGTGTAGTTTCTATTAGATTGTTTAGCTTTCTATTGCATTAAATGTAAAAGAAAAAAATACACCGTATTTTTAGCCTACTTTTTGAGAAGGAGGTTATGAATTCGACTGTTTTTTTTTCGATATTTTGACATTTTACTTTTATGATACTAAAGTCAAATGTAACATATTGAATTTATTTAAGTAAAATTAACAAATACAAACGTTATTTCTAATTTCATATCCATTAATATAATTTCTTCTTAAATAATTAACTTAAAGTTTACTTCTAACTTTATCTTATTTATTGAAGTTAAAATGTCTTGTATTAAAACAATGCAAATAATGTGGTTCTTAATTTCTCATAATTGTTTCTTAAAGCCACGATATAGTTAGATTAGTAACCTTATTGCAAATTAAATTCTGTCTAGACGGTTCTTATTCTAGAGGTGATTTTAAACTTCTAACTGTGTACCAATTGGATTATTTTGATTGGATGAAATTTATTTAAATTTTTTGCCTGAAGTGAATTTTAATTATTTTTTAAGTAAGTTATAAAGGTGGCTTCATAAACGATTTAATTAAATTTATACTTATTAAATTGAATGAACGTTATCTTGAAATTGTGTTATTATGATAAAATACTAGAAAAGTTTTTAAACTTATCATTCCACTAGTCTTTAGATATGTTTATTGAATAAATACAAGTTCAATTAAGTTAAAGATAACTAATGGATTGTTTACTTTAAATTGCACTTTACTCCCAAACTCATTATTCTGTAAAGTACGACGATTCTCTTAAGAAAACCTCAAAGTGTAATATTTAGTAAAACTTTTACGAACGTAAAAACAGTAATAATTTTTACAAAGAGTAAAATAGAATAGAGTAGAATAATAAATATTATGAGTAGTTCCACTTAAGTTGAGCTTTGTGGCAAATAACATGCCACCATTGTATTTTAATATTAAAAGATGTACGCAAACCGAGCGTGTCTAAACGATGCACTGTGAACGAACTCCAAATGAGCTTTGCTTCTCAGCTCATTTTAATTAAATATCCATTACTGTGATATACAACGCCATCTATTAGCGAAGTCACGGTACGAAGATCGTAAAAAAGTTGACGCACATTTGTCCACTCCTCGCAGTGATTATGAGTGGTCGGCTCGCCGATGATGCCTCGTCAACTGCCGTAAACCCGGGGAAGCGAAAGTTACTTACTTACTTACTTACTTATAACTAACAAATGTATGTCTTTATTCCGCTCAAACGGTGACTTCGAGGCGACGAACGCTAGGCGTGACGATGCCGCCGCCGTGCCGTGCCGCGCCGGGCAGGTGGACGAGGAGTGGACGAATCCGCGTTAACCTTAAGTCTGAATGTTGAATATTTCACGTGGTGTCATTCTTATCTTCCCAGTATATAAAGGTCTTTTTTTGTTTGATAATCTCTGAAAGTCTGGCTATCTATTTACGATGCCTCACATTTTATATTTATGTATTCGTTTCATACAAATGTTTGTATCTCCAAGGGAATGGAGTAAACATAATAACATGGGAAGATTTAACAAAGTTTTATGAGCAGCAAGTCTAATACCGCACAAAGCGGTCCGCGAGACAAAGCGTCGCGGATTTGCCTATTTCCTGCCTAGACGCAGCCGGAAGAGGCTATTGCAACGTCTTTGAAGCTGCCGTTTCGTCATTTTGTGTTCGCTATACGAATATCGCCTCTATCGCTCTGTAACAACGGTCGTTATTGTTTGCGGGAAATGCGCGATGCATTAACAGCCTTCGATTGCATTGCGATTAAATCGTCGCCGTTTACGATTATGAGATGTTAGCATTGCGTCTGGTACAAACGATTTTGATCTTTACAGATCATCTTTATTACGAATTTAAAATTCCATAACTCATGAATTGAATTGGCTCTGTAAGATAAGAATTTAACTGAATTTTTAATACACATTTACGTAACTTTAGTTTAAATATGTGTTTTAATTCAAATTCAACACCCTAAGCTTTGAGCAAATATTTCGAAGGTCATCTTCCAAGAAGTGACCGCCAAATTAAAATCTTTAAGCCCATGATTTTCGTACAATGTGGAGAGCACATTTTTATTAATGTTTTAAATTAACTTGAACATTTTTATCTTCACAATTATACGACTAGAATAACGAATAATATATGGTCGGGGTCAATTATCATGTAATAAAACCAATTGCCTAATGTACTTTAGGCCCTAATGTGTTTGTCAATACCCCATAGCTTGATATGCTGTTTCGAATTTTTATGTCTTCGTTGAAACTATTGAGAATATAATAGAGGATTGCAGAACAAACGTAAATCATGTAAATAAACGGAGATTCGAGAGTTAACCATATTTCTAATTTGTGTAGTATGATAACGCGTGTGCAGAGACAGCGCTCAGAAAACCCAATTTCCTTGTCAAGTCGCGCCGCGGGAGATAACAGCCCGTCTGGCTCGCGCCCCGCCCCCGCCCGCTCTAAACCTGCTAAATACAGCGGATGCAACCTGCGATGGCGATATGTGTTTGGTTCGACTTTTAGTGGTGTTGAATTTGAGACTGGCAATCGTTTTTTATAAATACCGTAGATTTTATTTTATTCGACCTGAGCTTAATGCAATACAGAAGTAAAGAGTCAAACAGATCTACCATTCCATAATTTACTCGAGGGTTTAATCTAAACTCCTTATCTTTGATATTGTATTTCGAATTTGAATCAATAATCTCGAAGTTAGCGCGCCGCCGTTAGAAGCATTTTCGCAACGAAACTCAATGAAGCGCGTTCGCAGGCGCGTCACGCTGGGTGCGCCCGATAACCTATATAGCGAGTTGCGTTATCTGAACCTTGCGGCCGCCCTATTGTCACGCCATAGAGGCGAGGGCAGCGTGACAACCGTACGGAGCAGCATGACAGAGGACGACTGCAACCGCGCGTAATGAACTGGAAGCCGATTCGGAGTTACACAATCCATGAATATAAAAAGCGCGTAAATAAATAGCAGATGCGCGAAAAACTCACCCCGCCGGCAGCGCTTTAAGCATAATAATCGCGGGGCAGAGGGACGTGCCAAGGGTGCAGTGAGGGGGCGGGGGAAGGGCGACGGGCGGAGTGCAGGCCCCCTGTGACATGATTCTCACGCGACGCTACTTCCTTTCAGCCTAATGAATGGAAATGTTAGGCCCTCCTCACACAAGTCGTAGCTCGTGTGCGTTGATTGGTCTATTATATTACTTTTTGTACATCTTATCAACGCAGCAGCTTCTATATTCATTTAGTGAATGGTGAAAACATCTTAACTTTTTCTTAAAGCAATTAAAACATTCCGGTGTTTTAGAACTAAACACGGATAAATCCTTTAAACAGTATTACAGCTTTTAAATAGGAAATAAGTTACATACATCGGCTATAATTATTTAAACGAGATCGCTGAAGAAGGTCGGTGTATTATGCACAAGACCGTAATCAAGTATAATCCATTGGTGTTTTGTATAGCCGTTAAATTGTATTCAATCTAAAAAGAAATTGCGACTAAATTGTGGGTAAATATTTTTTGTACTTTTATATTGTTGTAATAATCTGATGAGAAAAATCTGGAAGCTATAGTTGATGGTTTACCGTAGACTAATACGGGATGAGCCAGACATACAAACATAGATACATCGAAAGTCAAACGGCAACCAATTCGATAACCTTGTAATTGAACCCCTTAATGGCTCTAAAGGGTCCTATGACTACACATACTAATATGAAGAATAATAATAAATATATTACTATTAATTATTACGTAATACAATTTACAAATACACATCAAGATAAATTGCTATTGCAGAAAAAAACCTCTGCATACAAAAAATCTATGTATAAAGTGTTATCCGATAATTTAGGTCAGGTTTTAAAAATACAATAGTGGCCAGTGAAGCAACAATACTTCTACGGTGATATTTAAACCCGAATGTGGACAAGTGGGCGTTTTGTGGAATTTTGATGTGTAATCTCAGCTAACCCAACCAGTCTTTAACATGTGGGTGATAACTAAAATAAACATGCTGTTGTATATTTGAAACTATTTAACATATTGGTCTATTTCTTTTACACTTTGTTGCATTCTAAATTTAAGTTATACTTTTTTGAAAAAAAAGTTGTCCAGCATCTAATAAATTACAGTAATTTGTCCTTATAATTTTCGACCATTAAGGATATGCCATTGTTATCGTAGCTTTATGAATTAGTAGCTTTTGCCTGCGACTCCATCCGCACGGAAAAAAAAAACCGGAAACGGTATAAAAAGTCCTATGTCGGTCTCCTGGTTCTAAGCTCCCCACAAATTTTCAGTCAAATCGATTCAGCCAATCAAAAAATAGCATTAAATTATTTAAAACGAATTAAGTTCAATATGTAAACATCTGTGAGATAAAAATTTCTTAATAGTGTCCATAACCGGTAATACAAAACAAGATCTGTTCGTCCATTGATACATGTTTACGATGTCTTAATCATACACCTACGCCGCACAATGCCCGCACATGTAATAAAGCAATTATCTTTAATTAGTTCGGACAGCGAAAATAAACTTGCAATTGTTAACACACGAATTAATTGAACTTTTTACAATAAAGTTGTCAACATCGATTAATTGTTAAAAAAAGTTAATTTAAAATTGCGGTATCTGTATGTCTGTTGTCGTAAATATATTTATCACAAGTTGCTGATGAAATGTAAGTTATGCAAATTTACATTAACAAATAAATAATACGAAAAAATACCGGTGCATAGTTAGTGTTATGGTTATCGAGGTCTTAAGCCAAAAAATGGAGGATAACAATATTGAGTATGTTGATAGGCATTGATGGAAAACTTATTTCCATTTTATTGAACTCGTTAGATGTGGTAATAGTGGCTGCAGGAAGCGAATAGATTTAAAATTTGCTCGTTCGTTTGCGGAGTTTAAACATAATAGCCTGCGGGAACGATCCTGTACGGAAGGTCGCGAAACCCAACACCAAAAAACTACATTAACCAATACAAAATAAAGCTTACTTCTAAGTAATAAGAAATGTTTTTGAATGGTTTGATGGAATAACGTTGTTGTTATTCACGTTGTCTATTGTGTGAAAATTAAAGTGAATATTCGGTAGGACACATGTGCGCAGCGGGGCGTCCTACCGTGCAATGAGATCTAAAGGAAATCTGACAGCGTCCCTTGAGAGCTGCGAGCGCTGCCATCCTGCAGGACATTTTCGCCGCGGGGTTTCATTGTGTTTTGTTTGCAAGGGAATTGGCGCTCGTGTAACTTAAAACTATTTATATTCGCTTGTATGATTCGGTCCTAATTTACTGAATTTCGGTATTTGACATTTTACAAAAGAACTATAAAATTTATTACATTAATTCTTTCTTTCCTATTCTAGTCATCTCCCTGCGTATTTCGTATCGGTACAGTAACAACTTCTCGCTATTTTGTCTTCAGCTGTCAAAAAATCAACGATCTTCTCTTAGTTCTTACCATCTTTCGACATACGTTTGGATGACGATTTATAAGTTTTCATATTTATCCATTACCGCCACATAACTGTTCAGATTCAAGCGTATCATTTTCAAAGAAGAATCAAAGTTAATTTATATTGTTACGTCCCCACATTTGAAGATAACTAATAACAGGGTTTTTTTATGATAGAATTTGCGGGGCGCGAGATGTTCCCGAAGCTGTGTCGGCTGGAGGAGGGTTAAAGCCGCCCCGCGCCCCGTCCCCGGCAACATGTGCGCGCCTACTATTTGTGCTTTTGAACGCCCACTCATTACGATGCGCGCCGGCTCGTAACGAAGGGTGCCCGCGGTAGTGTGCGCTAGCCGCTGACTGCGATTCGTGGTAGTGTGCGCTATCCACTGACTACGACTACGACGTAATCGCTTTACTATTCGCTATCCCCTACACGTGAGTTTGCGACAAAGCTAAGGTCTGAAGTCACAATTTGCATTTGATTACAAATGAATTCCATTAAATGATGATGTAAATACGTCGAAAGATCGCGATAAAATATTATAATCAAAATTTATGAAGTATATCGAAGTGATATTTGGGATAAGAACCGGTGGGTGATGTGTAGTATATAGGTGTGCGGACACTCTTTCTGTTTACCCATTTTGTGATGTAAGGTAATAATATTAGTCGGTACGTGCCGCGCGATAATTTGCCACCGCGATATCATCGCCTCGCCTGCGTCTCGTCACGCACAATTGTTGCGCGCCGACCGATCCTACGCCCAAGTGCTGAGCTAGGTGTTGAATAATTAATTCAATTATTCATAATTTAATGAACGTATATCGTCGTCGAGTGGCATTAGGTCGCGCTCGCCTGAGTGTCGACTGGCCAGGTTCCAGTTATAGTCTGTCATTTACAAGTCTTCTTACGAGTTGAGACCTGCCTTTGTCATAATATTAGTAAACTCACCAATAACAAGACTTAAGATATATAATATGTTGAGTGATGACTAATGGTCAATAACTTCGTGGTGGTTAAAAGTATAAGAATAGTAGTTAAAAAGAAATCGTTAAACGCTTAGTATGAGATAATATAAATGTAATATGTACTCGTACATACTAGATATAAATTCATGTTATTAAAGGTACGAAATATCTTATTTTTTTATGTCGGCACTATAACTCGTAAATCATGTAGCAACATATAAATTATAAACTCTTAAGAAGTAAAAATGAAAACGTGTAAGCTAACAATGATGTCAATAACTCCATCGACATCGTTATATCTTTATTATATTACCTCGATGATTTCCAGAGACCTTTGTCATAGCGCCGCGCCGTGCGGCGGACGACGTATAAAAAACTTGTAAGAGTCATCAATTACAATTCAAAGGCGCAAACATGAAACGGGTTGTGGAAGCGATGCATTGCCAGTTCTCGGAAGGAGAGACGCGGGGTCGGCGACCGGCTCGGGCGACCTTGCTCGCCCACACGACGGCCACTTTTGCTTTCGACAATTCGCAAAAAAATTGAACAAGCCCGCACACTTGTGACCCCACTAGCGTCTACAGGCCGCCGATCTGGGTCACCTTTGCGATTTGCACTTTCGCTAACAGGCTTCCTCGCGAGAGTATAGCGCTAGTTACACGCATTGTGTAGATTTGTCTGCTGTTATATGCGATCTGTTTAAACTTTGGACATGCATAGATTGTTTATATAGCTTTTCTATATCGCTAAGTTTACTATCATTGTGCGTGTGCTGTTATAATATGGTTTGTATTTCTCTATTAAAAACTTTGTGTTTTTGATAGTTTCCAATATAAAATGAGTTAGCCCAATTTATCAATAAACTAGCCTGCCCCTGCTGTGCATGGTGGTAGAGTAAACAAACAGTCAACTAGCCACCACTTACTTACGATATGATACTAATCAGCTAACGGACTTTACATAAGCTCGTATCGTGTATACTAACGTCGCGCTGTAGTACTCGTATATAGGTTATCGGCGTTGCGCAACTAACGGGGTCACAGAGCGAGCCGGCAACGGGGCCAAACCTGTACCGATACAGGGTCGAATTACTTATATTACTGTGTAAATAAATATTATCAACTAATGTTACTAAAAAATATACACATTTACAGGACAGAACAACATTTGTTGTGTTGGAAATGTTAAACCGATTGAAATTTTTTACAGACTAAACACATTTATACTATGGCTCGTTTTATATAATACTAGCTTTTACCCGCGACTGCGTCCGCGCGGAATAAAAAAATGCACACAAATTAAAAAAGTTTCTATGTCCGACTCCTAGTTCTAAGCTACCTCCCCACCAATTTTCAGCTAAATCAGTTTGACCGATCTTGAGTTATAAACAGTGTAACTAACACGACTTTCTTTTATATATATAGATAATATAGCAGTACGTGCATATGCTGGCTCTTTCAAACGCTTCCTCGCTGCCAGTATGTTGGAGCGAGAACAACGATTTTAGGCGACCGTTTCAAATATCCTCGGGTAACTACTAAAACTAAAGCTGCTTTTCTACTCTCGTGCAAACACCAAGGGTGTTGAATATCATGAATACATAAACTTACCTATACTGCATCCATTTGATGTTAGTTATAGTTAGGGAACAAGGTTACTTATTCCTTCAAGCCAAGATAAATATAATCTCTTATTGAATCAATAAAACTATAGGTTATTTATTATCATTCAAGCAACGAACCCATCAACATTATTTATTATCATTAGCAACTGCAAAGCTTTGGTACGTACGATAAATGAACTTTGACATCTTATTACACTCCCTAATATATAACTGAGACGTGCTTCATAAATCTAAGATGCAAAAAATTGATCTTGAAATTAGGTCAATTAGCGAAGAAGCCTCGCTCCGAAACAGAGAGGAGGAGGTTGATGTAGTAGTGTGTCTGTGTGGGTTGGGGCCTCGTATCTACGAGGGCGAGGGTGCAACTCGAGCACACACATGGAATCTACCCCATCGGTAATGTTGATCTCTCACTACGAACAAAAAGGTGTCGCATGTCGACCTACATAGAGTTCAATTCATATTGTAGCTGCAACAAGTTCCTATCAAAATTTTATCATTCTTTTACCTGTGGTTTCATCCAACAAAAGATTTCTAAACGAGTTATCCGATAGTACGCTCCGGAATAAACATTTTCACGTGCTCTTTGCGGCGTGCGGTTAAACAAGTTAACGTTTGCATCCATACTCTGGTAAAGTCGTCGACTTGTATAAGACAACAACGCGAGCACAGGAAAAGAATTAATGTAGGGGTTAGTGAGCAGTGTCGAATAGAGACGTGAAATAATCGGTGATGGCAGATCGCCGCTCCGCCGTCGCAGTACGTCTGGTGAATGTCGCGCCGTCCCAAATAATTATTGTAGTACCGGCGGCGGTGACGGTCAGTGCAGCGCGTCGCGTTGCGTCACCGCCGCGACCGCCGGGGAATTGCACCTCGCCTGCTCTGACAACCCGCCCTCCGCTCCGCTCCCCTCGTGTGGCCCGTTCCGTCCCTCCATCGCACGCCTATCCATGCGTACTATCGATCCCATATCATAAAACAGCTGATCTCTATTTAACTATAAGATCCTGCCCATCCTACAAAACTCTACGTGATTTCGATCTAGTATAGCATAGCAAATTATACCTATTTACTGTTTTGCTTACTGTTAATACATGTAAATTTATTGATTTATCATAAATATTATTAAATCGATGATAGGATACAAAATATATCTACAAATATGTACCGTAATTCCCCACGCTATTTCTTTTAGTTTAATCAATTCAATGTTTATGAAAACTTACAGAATGATTTCGATTTGTTGCAGCGGTGTGGCGGTGTTGAGTCCGACGGAGAGTGGCGGCTGCAGCAGCAGCGACATCACCGAGCCCGGCTCGCCGCGCAGCCCCGACTCTGCGGTCGAGGACAGCGCGAGCGCGCGCATGCCGCCCTGGGCCAGCGAGCCGGCGCCGGGCCCGCGCCGCCTCGCGGCCCAACCCGTGCCCACGCGCCGCCCCGCCTCGCACCGCCGCATCACCGAGTACTTCAACCACAAGATGAAACCACAGAACGGTCTCAAACGGGAGGCCGATGACAAGAAAAAGTGCCTACCCAAAAATGGCGTCACCCACGACCTAGAAAAATACATCTCCTATCTGTCCCAAACCCTCAGCCCCAAAGTATTATTAGACGTCGGAAAGCAAACCGACGTAAGCAGGCCGGTCTGTCAACCCACCAACGGTAGTGCCGATACTACAAGCGGTACCGAAGCTAGGACAGGCGGCCACGTCAAAGGCGTCCTCGAGTTTTGTATACCTAAAGACAATGCGGATACAGTCCATACGACGATGAACGGCTTTGTTGATATTCGACACGGAAATGACGCCATCAAAAGGCGCACTTCTACAACGGGACACGTTAATGGAACTGTCAATAGCAAAAAACCTTGTTTTGAAATGAAATCACCGTTAGACCCATCCGCCAATGGGATTGTCACTACTAGCAACCACACGCCTTGTGGTGCTAAACGCAAAATACCGATACCGGCTAATAACGATGTAATAGGAATGAGGATATCACCAACATGTTCGCGGCAATCGCCAAAAAAATTGCCTACTCCAAAAGCCGATAATGTACGAATGAATGGAGTCGTAAGCTCGACTACAAAATTAGATACAAGAATGAACGGGGTGACGTTTGGGTCAAATAATTTGAGTTTAAATGGATCGTCTAAACCGTCGCAAGTTAAGAAAGAACCTGCGAAAAAGACCACAGCATCGCAGAAAAGAACCAATCGAAAATCTTCCGCATGTATCGCAAATAGTAAAAACTTAACGTGGTCCAAAGCAAATAATTTGAAACAGGTACAACTTCAAAAACAAAATTGCCCAAATTCAGTCCAAAGCTCTTCAACAAAAAGCATTCCTAGTGAAGCAAATCCTGCACCAAAGATTAATATTCCAAACGGTGTCCGGCAAGTTACAATGGCAGTAAACAACGGCTTAAACAATTTGAACGTTCCCAACTTTCAAAATTGTCATCCAATAAATCTTCAACACCCGCAA
This sequence comes from Papilio joanae, assembly GCA_018248035.1. Classification (NCBI taxonomy): domain Eukaryota; kingdom Metazoa; phylum Arthropoda; class Insecta; order Lepidoptera; family Papilionidae; genus Papilio; species Papilio joanae. Next base: position 17,108 of record DWHV01000007.1, on the reverse strand, counting down.
CCATGCAATGGTACGGTGACGTCTACAAATTTGCCATCGTTCGTGGCCGTACCGCATAATGTAATGCTTACTTCGTTACGGATACCTCCGAATGGTTTACCGGCACAAAATTTAAACCATCAGAATGGCATGAATTCTTACAATCGACCAAACGTTAATGTGTCATCTAGCCCAACGAAGCTAAACGGACAATTTCTTTTTCCGTTCATGCAAAACATAAACGGCACCGTCGTACAAATACCTAATTTAATGGCTAAAATGCCAAATTTTGTTATTCCTCAATCTACACAACTAACGACACATAGACAAGACCATATGACCAACCAGCCAATTGTTTTTAACGGAACGATTGTGAAACTCGGCAATACTATGGCCGCGGCGTATCCTGGTGTAAACAAGTCATCTCCTGTCACTAGCCAGTCGATGCCAATTATGAATAAAAACGTGACAGGTGTGCCAACCGTCGGAATGACAGTTCAACCGAAAGTAAATTATACGGTTAATTTAAGTCATCCTGTGTTAGTGCCACAACCCGGCTTCATCGTTACTTCTGTGCCAAATATAAACGTGAAGGAAACTTGGAGTAGTTCAAGTACAAACCCGGCGACGTCCACTCAAGCCACATGTTCCAATCCTATAGTACATCACCCACCGCCGATGGTTGCAAACTTCACAACACAAACGCTGCATTCGAGTAGTATACCCATTGCGCCAGTCAAACCCCCCGACAATCCGATCCAAGGCACAGACCCACCTAGCAGTACAGTTAAGGAAACCGAATTTATAAATGTTAAAGAACAAAAGTGTGATATTCCCTGGCTATCCAAAACTGTCAATAACAATTTTGTTTCCCTGAATGCAAACAAAATAACTTCAAGGCCATTCGCACAAGTCAGTAGTTTATCTGAAAAGTTAGAAGAATTAGCCCAAAAGGAAATGGCAGGTATAAGATTAGAAAATAAAAAAAATGAAAAAAGGCCTCTAGACTTAAGAGAACTGTTAACTTTAAAGGAACAGAAAAAAGTAGATGAAGTAGCAAAAAGGGAAGATACTATTTTCACACAAATCACTGTTTTAAAAGATGTCTCGTCAAATGTGGAAAGTGCTGTGATGGAAGCGAACTTTTGTTCGGCGACGACGGAGTCGTCAGAGTCGGGGATAGGTACAGACAAATCTTTAGATTCGCCCAGTGACTCCCAAGCGAGTAAAGAATGCGACGAAGACTCCTCTTTATCCTTAAGCGTTAGTGTTTGTTCTATGGACGTGCAGAGTAGTCAAAAGAGTCCTATTCTGAAACAACCCAAAACACTCCGGTTCCCACCGAAGAACAGCAGTAGCAAGCCGCATAATGAAAAACGGAAATCCAGTACGGACACCACGTCTTCTGTGACCGTCTGTCTGTGGACTAACTGCAAAAGAGAACTGGAAAGTGATACAGATCTCTTAGAACACATACAGGTTAGTTGTTTTTAACATGTCTTATAATTAATTAGCTCTTGTCCGCGACTTCGTCCGTGCGATAATAAATAAAACATCAGGTTGAATAGTATACTATGTGTTTTTGATACTATGTTCTATACCTGTGACAAATTTCAATAAAATATGTTGAACCGCTGTGGAGTTATCGAGTGAATATGTAAAAACAAAACAAAAGCATCCCACAAGAATCGTACATATTTGCGGAATCATAGGTAGTCTGTGTTTCCTTCCAGATAATGTTCTTTATTAAAAGCAAATTTCATCCAGATCAATGCAGCCGTTCTGAAGATATCTTGTAACCCACTTCCATCCATCCAAAAAATTAAATTTGAATGTATGAGATCGTTAATCGTTTAAGATAAGCCAAATTACCATTTATTCCCTTATATGATTTTGTTATTCATAGGTATAGGTATATTGTAGAATAGATAAGACCATGAGAATATTATCCGCTTAATCAGTTTAGAGAAAGTAAATACAAATATATAAATCTGCAATTAGTTTTATTCGAATTTCTCGTTGTTTGGGTACATATATACGTTTTGGTAATGTGTTTTGTTGTTGTTTTGCAGCGGGTGCACGTGGAGTCGCAGGCAGGTCGGGAGAACTACGTGTGCGAGTGGGAGCGCTGCAAGGTGCGCGGCAAGCCTTCCTGCTCGCGCCTCTGGCTGGAGCGACACGCGCTCTCGCACGGTGGCAACAAGCCCTTCAAGTGCATCGTCGACGGCTGCGACCGCCGCTTCTCCACTCAGGTACAATTACGTTCCTTGTCGCCAGTCGCTACGCGCTACCCATTGCAGGAACCCACCACGGTGCGCATCGCCAAAACGAATCCACAATAACGCTATCTATTTCAGCTTAGACTGAGTTATTGTCTATATCGTTCTGTCGGTCTGTTGTGTTGGTTTTTACTTCTTTGGTTGTTACTTCTTCAGTTCGAGGCCCGTTTTCACTTATTCGATCTACCTACAGACTACATATAGAGCTTTTTAGATTTATTTTTGGATTGATTAATAATTTTTCTTTGACATTCTCGGTTATATAAGTTTTTTAGATAAATTTATTAGTAGAATATTTTGAATTATTGGAAACGGACCTGTTAGTTGAAATAGTATCTTGGTGTAAATTGTTTTAATTATTAATGTTATGGTTAACGTTCTCTTCAAATCACGTCTGAGCAAGTGATTGCATCACACGTGCTGTTGAATAGGAGTCGCTCGTCAAATATTATTGTTGTAAAATGTGTCGTCCAATTATATTTTTCTCCGTGTATTTACTTTTAACAGTTTGTCAGGGTCGTCTTGCATTATGATTTTATGGTGAGATTCAGTCACTTCGTTATGTGGTACCACACTTTCATCGCCTCGTCAGGAAATTGTTAATTCTTCTTCTTTGTCATATTCTAAACATAATAGAGAAGTAGTACTTACCCAAGATCAGTTGCCTGTTGTGGTGCCTACATCGTAGACTTGATTTTTAGAGTTAGAAAAATCTTCCCCAATAATAATATCGAACGATAAACTTGTGCTATTTTTCTTTTCCTAAGGACGAAGAAGAAGTTGCCGTCTTTGACTACCTCCACTTAGCCATCTACGGTTTTATTTTATTTTGTATCATCCAGCAAATTTATTGAAGCCTCACAATTGAATACCAAACCGATTCGATTATTAAACGAAAATTTAATATTTTCATTATCTAAAAATATCTCAATAAACGTGTTGCGTGATATTATTTCTGTTTCTTTGGGAACCACTTCGGGGAGAGATGCTGAATGAGTAATCGTCAGGATTAACAAATCAAGTATTGTTTTAGGATTAAGAGATAACTCTGTAGTTACCTGCTCTTATTTACTTGTTACAAATACTAACATTATGTTTGTTTGTGTCTGTTGCCGTATTCAATTCATTTGTTTATAAAATTGGTACATTACTCAGTTGTGAAACAAAATGTTGCAAAATATCTTATTTTAGTTTTCAGTTACATTTGAAAAGCATCATTTGCTGTTTTAATTTCAACAAAATGTCCAAGATCCATTTATTCACTTATTTGATATTATTTATATGTTCATTTTAGTACAAAATAACGCTATTAAATGCTTTGTTTAATATAAAATGACGTTTTTTATCGTAAATTAATAGTGTAATTGCAAATTCCAGATATTACTCGAGCGGCATGTGAACAACCACTTCAACGAGGCGTCACCCAACACCAGCGGTAGCAAGAAGACCACAGAGACCTCCGCTAAGCTTATACGACGAAATGGAAAGAAACTACGCTACAGGCGTCAGCCGTGGTCTGGTGAGTCCACCTCATATACTTTAAACGACTGCAGATCAAGGACGTAAATATGGAATACAATCTCTTGAAACGCCTTACATGTTTACACCTTACAGGTTTACAATATAGGATGTTACTTAAAAAAAACAAGGAGAATCAAAGAGGGTCTTTACTCACTTTATTTTTACCATAAATGTCAGTGCATGTTGATGTCCGGCACCGATAAGTTAGCATTATGCAGGCATTACATCGGATTAGGGAAGGTGAGGACATGTGAGGTTTTTATGCGTGCATTTTATTGTTGGCTCGCTCTGCTGCAGCTGCAAAAATAAATCTGTCTTATATTATTTTTTACAAAAATACTAATTATTTACCAGAAACAGGAACAAGAAATAGTTTTTCTTTTCTGCACTATAAAAGGATAAGATTTATTTTAAGATTTATTATTAAGGAAACATTTCTAGATTTTTATAAGTGCGCGATATTAGTTACGATTCAAAGAGATTGACTTGTTGAATCTAATCAGAGTTGTTAATTGAAAGCTCGGGACTCTCTTAGTTCCGTGGTTTCACATACTGAGTCTAAATTTAAAAGGGTCCGGATAACGACATGAGATCGTAATTGGTGGATTTTGTGTTCTCAGCGCGTATGTTCGACTTCTTCGACGCGAGTACGATGGAAGGTCTGGCGTGGCGGCTGTCTCGCAGCACGCGCTGGCGGCTGGGCGGCGCGTGTCCGCTGCGCGAGCCCGCCGGCGCGCACACGCTCACTTTGCACGCCGCGCTCACCGCCACGCGGTACAACGCCGCCGAGCGCCGTCGCGAAGCCCTGCTCACATACTACCCCCCACATGTGTGAGTACCACGCATACATATATCTTATCCCCTTCCCACTTACTATTCCTTCTTCTCTTGCTCATCATCTTCTTCCTTCCTTAATTAACTCCTCTCGTCTACTTCACTCAATTTCCACAGTGACATTACAAGCAATCAGTTCTCTCGATGTTATGTGACGATGCGAGTAGTAGTTATCATTTAATACGACAAGAACGTCCTGCTTGCTGGATTACCTTTGTTAATAGAAATAAATCAGCTTTTGGTAAAATTTTAAAATAATCCGTACAAGAAAATGTAAGGCAAACATTGACTAGTTATAAAATCACAAGATTATATTTGATATAAAAAGTAATATGTCTAATCGTATTGACTTTCATTTTTGACGTGATATTTGGTAGTTTTTTAGTGTACAGTCACACAAGAATATCTGGCCAGGTGAAAGAGGTGCTGTTATGGCGGTTATTATAAATTATTATTACTCAGAAAATGTGTTAAACCCACATAGGCATAGAAAATGACATCAAAGAAAAAAAACATGACATGACAGCTACAGTATGAAAGGGATCTCATGACACTTTTTAACACGGTGGCGCTAGTGGGCTATTATAATTTAGTTTGACTTATACCCACCTGGTCAGATATCCTTGTCGGTGTATACATAATTTTTTTTGGTCGTTGAAATAATCGATGAAATTCCAAATTATGTCTTTCTTTTGTGCACTTAATGTTCAAAATTGAAATAATGTTTTTTTGTATTCTTACCTCCATTAGAGCCAGAGTTATAATGATCATTCAAATATTTTAAATAACTTACTCCAACTTGGAGATCATTAATGCTCATTGTTGGATTAACTTAGCATATATTTATTTGAAATCTTCACTAAGGGGTTGTTTAAATAACTATTAAAAGACTCTGAATGTGACTTATTTAAACTTCTCAATATTATATGTTTTCAGGTAAGGTTTTGGAGTTATTTACATACATTGAGATATTAAGTATCACAGAGAGGCAACATTTAATGTTAGGACTCATTTTGTAATCATATAATGGACATTATAATACTTAAATTGATTATAGATAAGTATTTATATTAATTTAAGCGTTTAAAGTTTATCCTGCAGCCCAGTTATTGTTTATAAATTAATCAGGTAAACAAGAGGTGGGTGAAGGTAGATTTGATGTCCAATTTCATTACTTCATATCTTTTTAATCTGCAATATCATCTTTTCATTGTTTAATTTTATTTATTAACAAATATATTTCAAATGTATTTTTGTCTTAATTAAAGGATCATTTAAAACTAGATATGGAAATATAGAAAAATCTTAATAATATAAATAATAATGTCTGTAATACTAATACTGTTTTTATAGTATTTTTTTAAAGCTGCAATTCCACTGTTGAAATTTTAATCTCCGATTTTTCAAACTGAACCCACAGTTTTCTGAGTGAAATTTAAATGCCATTAATGTAATTTTACTTTCTTATTTAATATATATATTTTTTTAAATTAATAAATTTTACGTGAAATTATTGATATTGCATATTAACGTCAACGATTAACACATTTAAGTATTTAATATTGATATAATTCTAACAAATATTATTCGTTAAGTTAGATTCAGTACAAGCTTCTGCACATGACTCATGATTTTTTTTATTTGTTCATGACATTTGAACATTTGTGAGGATCATATGCATGACAAATTTATAAATGTGTTAGATTTTTCATAAGACCTCTTCATCATTTCAATGTCTATTATATGGTGTAATATTTAACTCGTAACTTTAGGATTAAATAATGTACTGTAAAGTAAAAAATAACAGTAACTTAAATGTTAATTTTTTTTAACAGTAATTGAAAGTACATTTTTCAACTATGCCGTTTAACCTTGATTTTTTAAGTTGTAATTGTTCTGAAAAATAAAAAAAAAAACAATAAGTTAAATTTTCATATTTTTTTTTTTACACTAATTGAACGTACATTTTTCAACTATGTCGTTTAATTGGTATTGTGTGAAAAATGTAATCATTTTCAGATGAACTTTATTGTGTTACTTAATTGAAAACATAATAATGTGATTAATTTTTATTCCTCAAACTTTCGAAACAGATTTTTTAGCACATATTCAACTCTGTGTGTTGTTAATTTTCACAATTGGAAAGTTTCATAATTGTACGTAGTAATTGACCATTACGTGTACAATTGCGTATAATTGAGACATTGGTAAATTCATCTTATTTTCTTGTGTCCATCAAGCTTGCTATTTGAATGCATTGATCCTCATTTTATTGCTTTGCTAATAGAGGATCATGTGCATACTTTATAAGATAATGACCGAAAGCATGCTATTGATCCTCTTTCGTATCACGTAGGGTTGCCATTAGCTTGACATGCTCAGTGCTGCCACATTATGTGCCACACAGATAATGCTAAAAGTTGCTAGCAACATTTTATAAATTGACAGCATTAATAGTGTTTTTAATGATACCAGAAAAAATAATTTACCATTGTCTTAATTATTTCGTAAATTGCCATGTATCCGCAAATCTTTAATTGAATAATTGCTAGCAATTATTGGGGTTGCCAGTCCATTCCAATGGTTTGCCTATAAAATGTTAGCGCGTTATGTGTTGCCTGAATTAGCAAATTTTTCATTTTGAATTCACTTAGCGTATAACAATTACTTTAGATTTGCTTATATTATTTTCAAGCAGCACTTTATATCTGTCGCTTGCTACATGTGTTACGACGAGCCGTTACTTAAAAAAAAAAAAAACAATTACATATAAAATTTAGTTTCGTGTTTTGTGCGCCTACATTTATTGTGTAGCGAGAAATCAATATTGTAAAGTGATTATTATAATATCAAAGTTTTTTTCCTTTCAGCGGTACCTTACACTACAGCTATGTGTGTAACGGCTCGTCGTACTACTCTTTAGCTATCATGTATTTGTACTATGGGATTGCAACCCACAAAAACTGCAAACACAATTTAACTTACGTTCAAAAAATATGTGAATAAATATTTGAAATAAAGAAAAACTATATTTCAACGTGTTTGCAGATTCTCTGTGTGGCACAAGAACGACCAGATTCTAATGAGTAAAATGAATTTTCAGTATCGAGGACGAGTGGGTGCCGGAGAAGGAGGTGCGGCGGGTGAAGCGCGTGGAGATCGCGACGTTGCCGGTGCACACCAAGGTGCTGCTGTACGAGCAGTTCTGCAACTCCTACCGCAAGAGTCCCTCCCCGCCGCCAGCACCGCCCGCGCCCCCCGCGCCGCCCCCGCAGCGGCTGCTGCCCACCCGCAACTGCACCTCCTCCAGACTACTCAACAACCTCCTCGCCAAGAAGAAGAAGGAAACACGAAACGAGTGCAGCGAGGCCAACATCCCCATGCTGTTCAACGAGGAAGAGAAGGAGAAGGTGGAAGTGAGCGGCGCCAAGAAGAGGAAGATGGGCAGGAGATACGGCGGGAACTCCTTCTGGCCCTGCGGCCGATAACTTAGCGATACTCACTGCCCCCGCCCCGCGCCACTCGCCCCACGCCCCACATTCCACGCCCCACGCCCCCCAGCGGATATATGTACAGATATATTGACAGAGATTAAAGTTTGACGAAGCAGGTCGTGGGGCGGGGCGTGTGGGGGCGTGGCGTGGGGCGTGGTGGGGCGTGGCTATCCAACCTTAGAATAATTCGCCAAAGATTCGCCGATCGGGCGCGGCGCGGCGAGCACTTAGTTTGTCGATAGCAGAGTTAAATAACAAAGACTGATACTTTATACGAGACGGCGCCGCGACCGAGTCGGAGCGGTATCGTGTCGCGTCCGTGTCGTGTCGAACAAATGTTGTACATAGCTAGTGCGAAATGTAAAAAAGAAGAGTTTAAGATAATCTAGTTTTTCGATTCGGAAGTTAGTCTGAATAGGCGTAAGTTAGGTTAAGTCGTATCGACCAGCGATAAGAATCACTGCCAATTTCTAATTTGTAAATAGTAAATAGTAAATAGTAAATAAAGTTAGTCGGTTTTTTCGTTTCAGCTTCGGAACGTCGTCGTCGGCTTTAGTCGGCGTTTAGTCGGCGTTTGGTCGGGGTTTGGGTGTTGTTTAGTTACGTTTTAGTGTGATCATACAAAGTAAGTCGCGCCCGCGTCATCACCAAGTGCCTGACACTACTCACGACTTAGTGTTCAAATTACATTCGTATCGGAGGAAAATAGCTTTTAAATTAAGTCGTTTAGGGTCGACTTTAGGTCGAACAGCCACTGCCATGGAGAGTTGTGTCTAGGTGTAGTGTCGCCGCGTTGGCGACTTAATCTTAGCAATAAACTGATTGTGATATTGGACGACTAAATATTCGTTGCCGCGCACAATTTTTTGACCGGTTTACAGACATACATAGAGATATACAATAGATATATGTTCATATGAATTATTTCATTGGTAATATTGAATTTTATGTGTATTTCTGTATGTTGTGACGTTTGTAGCAGATACCACCAGCACGGTTCTTAGATACCCTCAATAGAGGGGGGACATTTATCAATTTGTACTTTTGTATGAAACGTTTAAGACAACTCCGTGAAAATTTATCTGTTACATGAAACAATGCGAGATAAAGTACAAAATTTTTTATAATAATCTGTGTATTTAAATGTACTTTTTCAAATTTTATGTAATTTATTTTCAATTTTGTATCTCACTGAAGTACGGCAATGTGCTTATTAGTTCTTATACCTTTGTAATAAGGTTCAAAATATTTGAAATTGTAAACATATTAAATATATAAAGTTGCGGTACAAGTTTGTTACAGTTTTGAAAATAAATATCATTATTTGTCTATGTATTTGTTTGTAACAAAAATGATTACTGAAATAATGAACGATTTATTAATTGAAGTAGGTTTTTGTATTATTTAATTTTTAATATGAAACATTTTGTATAAATTTGGAAATTTGACAGTTTAATGAATTGACATTTTTGTATGGAGCTGTGAAACGTTATATTGTAAACTGCATTTAGTTAATAATGTCGTCCTAATATCAATGAACACCAATATAAATAATGTCTGTTTGTCCGTAACAGTATATTTAGAGTGTAGTTTTAAAGAGTTTTTGGATGCCCTTATACAGATGTTCATCACCTTTATAGTAAAGGTGATGAATACAAGAATTGTGTTCTGTGCTCACACGATCTCGCTAGAATTTTTAGTTAGTGCCTCTAGTATTAAGTTAGGACGAATTACGCTGAAGGTGTCGACACACCGAAGCTATTACTCGGACGTTCGCTTTTTTCATACTATGAGAATGTATTAGTTCGGTGTAGAGTGTTACGGCCCTTAGTATATGGAATTGTAAAGTTGGAAGTTTGCGGAGAGGATATTGGCTATGTAGGTAAATGTTGGTACATGTTGGTAAATGTTGGTAAATGTTCGGCGCTCGCTGAAGTCTTTTAGGATAAGGGAATCCCATTGGGTAATGTTCGTGGTTAGCAAAAGAGACCGATTTTGTCGTTTTGCAATAACGAACCCTATAGACACTGTCTTACGGTTGAAAGTGAGTTGCGTTTGTAATTATAGCAGATTTAACTCGTTTAGGAATACGATAGTCACTTTTGAATAAAGAATTGAAGATCATTCAATTGAAAATGAACGATTGAATGGATTTTAACGTTGAATTGAATGAAACTGTATGGACAGTGTCTTAGGCGAAATGTTCCCAAAGAAAATGGATTAGGAAAATTTGTGTAGTAAAGTTGGTGCCTGAACGTCTCTCGGGGAGGTAACACATCGTACGCCAGAGATACGCACTTCGCTTGGAATATCTTCCAATGTACTGATTTTTTTTTTATAATTATTAAATTTTAAAAATGTAGACTAATTCGCAGCACTGATTCTAGTGCCATATTAATATTGGCTCACTTTCTTTTATAGTCAAATTCGACACCAAAATTATAAAGACAAAAAAATTAGTCGTTTTGAAAATCTTAAATACAATGATCTCAAATGTATCGGCGGGACGGAAACCTTCGTGTTGATGAGCTCGTATTCAATGCTAACGGCAATAATTTTTTTTTTTTTGTATTATTTAAAGTAAATGCTGTTTTTTGATATATGAAAATTATTCGCTCAATATTAAAGGAGTAATTTGAATCGTTCACTCGGCGCAAAAGTAATAGTTGGACCTAGATGCTTGAGTACAAATTAATCTTCTATCTCCGTACGTAAGAGTAATCCAGAAGAGTAATCTAGCTCCGATAAGTTAATTTAAGCGGTTCGAATATATCCAGAGGAATATTTTGTGAAAGAATAATCTTCTAGTGCTTCTAAATTATATCTAAATGATACGTTAGTTTAAGTGATGAGAACGGAATATATTTTTATCACTGCCTCAGTTATTGTGGGCGTGGTTTGTGCGTACGCCCTTACGTTGACTTGCTCAGAGATTTGTTTCCTTCCCTCCACCGGCTCATCGCCGAAATGGCGACTTTTTTTTTTATAAATATGAATCGAGCACGAAAGCCGCGGACATATTGGTGAAGGTGTGAAACACATTACTGTACGCGTTGTACAAAGCACGGACTGACCTCGCACAGGACGGTATTGAGATCTTAGTGAAATGGTAGCTTAATTTAGATACAGGATGATCGATATGCGTCCATGTTTATTTGTACAAAATGTACGTCTTTAAAGAAATATTCGACACTTGTATAGTAACATGGACGTTGGTCGATCATGTTTATTTAGATGTATTTTGAAGTGTCGGTCAGTGCCGGGTGTAAATAGCTAAAATATTTATTGATAAGTATTCCAGTGGTGGTAATGTGTCTCCCGCCTGTGCCTGCGCCTGTGCCTGCGCCTGCGCCTGCGCATGTGGATGTGAAAGTCGCGGTTATGGCTATTGATAGTGTACTCGAGTTGTCTTTCAATATGTTTCCTATATAATGCGTTTACTATATGAATGTTTTCTTTTATTGTAAATGTTCAAACATACATAGTAACTATATGCGGAGTGTTGTTCCACATTGTGTGCACTTATATATTCAATTTTGTAGATATTTTAATTATATTATAGTATAATGTTTTATGCGTTGTCTTATTTGCTTATATCCTTAATGGTGAAATCCGAAAGTAATTATAATTTAAACCCACGGAGTTCGGTGGGAGATCTACCTCAATTAATTTATCACAATTTTGGGCATAATAATGAGAGCTAATGTTATTTTATTGGACCTTGGAATTTGTTCGACTTTGTGGTTGTTTAGTTTTTTTTTCTATTGGAATATTGAAATGGTTTTGTCCACATGTCACAAGTACTGTATCTAATATTATAAATACATATTGTATGATTGATTCTTGAGACTTTTATTCGAAGATATCAAACCCTTAAATTACAATTTGACTTCAATATACAAAACAATCAGTATTACTACTTACTTAGTAGTACTTTTCTGGTTTACACCAGATCTGTTAGATCACATAGATCTAGTAAAAAAAAAATATGCAAGAAATTTTATTTTGATTATGGAAGGAAAAAGGGAAAAGTAAGAAAATTTAGGTAAATTAAAGTTTTTTTGTCAGTAACGTAAAGGGAAGGGAGTTCGTATGTTTATAATCTGACTAGACATAAAAGTATAAAACTATAGAACTCTGCTTTAGCAGTTTTTATCTATAATAAATAAATATGTATCAATATGTAATTATAAATACATACAATAAATATTTTCAATACGGCGAAGTCAAAGGCGCTTGTTTATAATAAACTTTATCCAAAGAAGCGCATCAATTTACTTATTCAAGGAACTGCACGACGCAGTTCTTATTGTTTAATACCGCCCTACAACACAACACTTTATAGGTACCTAACCGATTTACACAAAGAAACGACTAAGGGATTTTATATGAAGGATGAGACAACTAGAATCAGGACAAGAACGCAACTTTATATCGCTGGTGACCACCTGATGACCCAAGCAAACGGACTGATGGTCATATGGTCAAGGAGAGTGTTGTTCACATTTGTATTATTTCCATTTAAGTGCAACTATAAAACAACTTCCTATATAACTTTTAAATAAAGCAATAATATTAAAACAAAGAACCTTGTAATTATATAATAGAGCATTCCAATAACAAATGATGTCGCAATAGTCAAGTAATGACTTCATTGCAGCTTACACGTGATAGGTATTCAATTTACACAAGGGAGCGCTGGCGATAAAAGTTTCTCATGAAGTATCGGACACCGCTGCAGGCGCGCACAACGGTGGCCTCCTGATGTAATACTCTGCATATAATGCAAAATTTATATATACCATTTATACAACGAGAGATAAGTGTCGAAACACGTCACTTTCTGAATATACTCTTTACAATCTGTCTAGGCAAATTATAAACATGCAACAGTAACCACACAAAACAATGGTATGTCCTTTGCACTGTTTGCCGTCAGAGGTATTAGTTCTGCTTGTACCTTTGTTAACATCGGTGAGTAAATACTCGTAGTCAAGTAGAACAGCATGTTAATAAAGTCGAAGAGCAAGCTAATGGTAGTTACTGAAAAATATGACATACATACTATAACTACATAATAACTTAACTGTAATTTTATTTTTATACTATAACTAAGCTAAAATAATAAATTAATTTTAGGCTGCATTTTTTATTTTACGAAAAGTTTCATTTCATTTTATTATATTGAAATTCAGAAAGATAATAAAAGAAGAACACAATGAACGACTTTTTAGAATGCTTTTCACGCCAAAAATTACCTGTATCCTAGAGGTTTTCTTACTCATTTACACTGACTTCAGTCTGACTTACAAGTCATTTTTTATTGAAACCTCGGGAACTAATTGTGCTGAAATTGTTTAAATACGAGAACCACAGAAATGATACTTAAAATATTAGATATAATCTATATATTTAAAAGAAAGTCGTGTTAGTTACACCATTTATAACTCAAGAACGACTGAATCGATTTGACTGAAAATTGGTGGGCAGGTAGCTTAGAACCAGGAAAAGGACATAGGATAATTTTTACCCCGTTTTCTATCTTTTTTTTTTTATTCCGCGCGGACGGAGTCGCGGGTAAAAGCTAGTTTATAATATAAATGACTAAGTAATGTTTGTTAAGCCCTGACAAAAGCTGCAAGTTGCGATGTCAGCAGTTTGGGCAGTAATAAGTGAGCAGTGCTGTTCGCAGCGGTCACTCTTGCAGCGAACACCGCCCACCACTGCCCTCTACTGGGGGTCTGGTAAGTATCTTTCATTTTCAATAATTTTATTTTTTGTTTGAAATATTTATTGTTATTTTAGGATGAGTCCGTGTTTTTCAAACTTCTAGGGGGTCAACAAGTCTCTATTAAGGTCTCCTATGTATTAGATAAGTTTGTTTTTATTTTTTTCTCGGATAATGCTTGTGATCTTAGAAGACCTTATTTCCATTTTGTTTTTCTTTAGACAGGTTTGGGATTTCGCCAAGTTGACTGAATTTGGCAAGGCGAAAGTGAATTTAATTGCTTCCAAATTTTCTTTTCTGCTAATAATTCAGAAACGAAAAGCTCAGGCGCCACCAGCGACGATTATCGGTAAGAACGATATTTATTAATGTTTATGTTAACCTTTATAATTATTATCTTCGTTTTATTATTTGTGGTATTTATTTTATTTAGGACATACTTACTACGTTTTTATTTTATATTCACGATTTGTGTGCTAAGCTAATAAAGTACGCTTTTATTTTAGGAATTTGTTTTGCCATCTGTTGTGTACATTATTTTGTCGGTATTTTATATGTATTTTATTACGTAAAGCTGTTTTTTTTCTTTCAAAGCTGTACACATACTGTACCTTGTTCTAAGCTTTTTAATCTGGTAGTAAACTACAAGAAACAACTTTGAAACGAATAATTATTAATTAAAATGACCTCTGTCTCGAAGTTACGTTACCTTCATATGCCATGGAAGGTGATGTAGCGGCGTTTTGGTTTCGACGATCCACCGCTGCTTTTGAACAAACTATATTTTTAAGTTTTGCCTTTATAGCTTTACTTGCTGTCGCCCGCGACTCCGTCCGAGCGGAATTAAAAAGAAATATTTAATAGTAGCCTATGTGTTCTGCCAGACTATGTTGTACATCTGTGCCTAATTTCATCAAGATCTGTTGAGCCGCTCTGGAACCTTTAACTTTTGCATTTACAATATTAATAAGATTTTTGTTTTCAGTGTATGAAGAGATGATCATTGAAGCGACCATTACTTCACAGTCACGTCGTTTTATCGTGATGTGATGTGTAGTGAGGGACCTTTCGATCTTCGCAGCCAACAATCAACTACTTAAAGATATAAATGTGATTCTATTCTTGTATCTAGATTTGAAGTTTCGACTTGGAATGACCATTACATCTCTATCACGTGGTCTTGTTTAAACGTGTGATGAGTTGTGACGGTCGTTACGGGTTGGACGATCCGTGAACGAAAGGCAGTAGAACTAGAAGTTTCTTCTTATTAATACCACATTCAATTATGTACATTAGATATAATAGTTTGGGATTTAAATAGCCTTTACCTCACAGTCACATCGTCTAACTGAGCTACGTGTGATGTGAAGTAATTGCTTTTTCGATCTGAACCATACCCGGACAGCGAAAATGTTGTTCCCAAGATTATTTATTACAGATATTTTTTGTTTTCGATTTTGTTTCCAGTTTAAGCTGAGAAGATAGATTAGGGGCTGAAATGTCTACTACCTCACAGTCACGTGTTCGTGTTTACAATACATGTGATGTGATGTAATTGCCATTTCGACCTCGCCTCTTCAAGATCGGGGAGATTTCGGCAAGATTGGGGAGATTTCTTTGAATTGAGATTCGGGAATTAGTTCAGGATTGAAATGGCCTTTACCTCACAGTCACATCGTCGTGTTGAGTAACGTGTGATGTGACGTAATTGCCTTTTCGACTTGAACGATACATGGCCAGCTTCAATTGGATCACCGACTCGAAGACTTCTTTATATGTTTTTTTTTAATTTTATCGTCATAACGATATGTTCAGCGTTGAAATTACCATTATGTCACATTCATATGGTCTCAAATTATAATGGTATTTTCGGCTTGTTGCAGATTTGTAGTCGATGATACTACGCCTCTCCCACGAAGTCCCCTTCACTTCACGCTATTACTTACGTTTTTGTGTAGAACGTGAGATGTTATGTTGATAGCTTTTTCAGCTTGGACAGTCTACGAACAGTTAAAATAAAAGAAAAAATGCCCTCTACTTTCAAAGAGAGCGAGGATATGAAGCAACCTGACAAAAACTTGACTAACCAACAAGTGGTATGTAGTTAAATAGTTTTTGTGTAAATTACCCCTACGTCTTTTACAAGTTTTTTATTTACACTTTATTACAAATAATTTCTGTAATTTTTTATTCTGTGCATTATTTATTCAATTTCAATTCCATTTAGACATATTTAATATGATTTATTTTCAGTATTGAATGAAGAGTTATGTTTAGTGTTGAACCAACTATTACATCGCGATCACATGACATTTGTATTCATGTGATGTGGTGTGATGGTGGTTTCGACCTGGACAATCGACGGACATCAAAACTGCTACTGCTTGCTTCAATATATAAATCTACTTTCGTTAGAGTAGGGCACGGTTGGACAACGCGGTTGGACAGAAATGGGCGCCACAGATCTGCGAATTACACAGTTTCGCGTAACCCTGTTAACCCCTCCCCTCCCCAAAGGCTTGGTAAAAATCTCTCCCAGGATGTTGGTAGCGTTAAAACCGACACTTCAATAGATTCCAACCGTAGGTTTCCACAGCTGATACACTCGAATAAAGACATATTATTATCTCTGTCACTCTTCTTAGAATAACTGAGATAACAAAATATGTGTAATTGTTTTTCGGCGGTGAAACCTTACTGCTTCAATATGTTTGATTTGGTTTTGTTTAATATGTATGTGTACTCTTTTAGACAAAGTTTAGTTTTGAAATAAGATTCACCTCACAAATTTCATATCATGTGGGGTGATTGTTGTTTCCAAACTAGACAATGCGGGCAACAGTAATATAGGATGAAGTTTTTTTTACTACTTATAATTAATAGTATTGTTCTAACTTTGTGTAAGATTAGCCTAATATAATATAATAATAAACCTGTAATAAAATTGTAACATATCATAAAGTAGAAAGATTTGTTTGTTTGTTTATTTGCATTGAATTCTTTAACTGTTGGGAAGTTACGCTATTCCGGTTGACATACGCTGTATTTATTACTAGATTTTTTATTGCGGGCGGACGAATTCGCTAGCAACTACTATTGCTTAAATAAATTACATATTTATCAACTTTGTTTTTTATTATGAAAATCACGTTCAATTTCAGTTTTGTTTTATTATTTTAACAAAATGTTTGAACATCTATATATCTATATATATAAAAGAAAGTTGTGTTAGTTACACCATTTATAACTCAAGAACGGCTGAATCGATTTGAC
>DWHV01000006.1:0-33702 GCA_018248035.1 Papilio joanae | reverse complement strand
ACATAGATGTGAACAGTAGCCATCACGACAGAAAGCATCACGACACGACACGTCAGGCAAATGTGAATGCGGCTTTATAATGTTTTATTTCAATTTTCTATCACACGAAGAAAAATATTATTATTTAAATATAACAAACACAATAATAAAGGGCGGTATATATTATCAATATCAGTAAAATGGCGGGTGCGGTGGTTCGGGTGGCCCCTTTTAACTTTAAAATATATTTTTTAACAATTGTACATTGTTGAATAATCAGTCATTTTGAAAGCTTAAAATGTAGTTTTATTACGCACTTATTTTTACACTCCTTAATGATCTTTTCTACAGCTGGTCGTTGAATAATTTTGTTCCGAAAAACCAACTAAGAATTCCCAGGTTAACATAATCTCATATGACCTGTAAAACATTTTAATTGACTAACTCAACTATAATTTATTTATTTTTTAATTTTAGCATTTTTTTTAAATAGCACATTTGACAGCTCTTTTAGCATAATTTGGAGTGCCGGAGGTGGCAACAATGGATAAGATTTACACACGTCACACTAGAATATCAAATCAAACCTCTGACATTGACATTAGCAAAAATTTTATCTGAACATTGTAAGTAAAAGTAGGTTTGTTTCTTGTTCGATGAAGATAAATTATTATTGAAAGGCATTTGTTGTGGGTGTATACAATTTTACTTCTTTTTTTACCTTTTTTATACGACTCTTCTGCATACCGTACTTAACCTGGACATTATAATTTTTGCGTTTGCGCTTTGTTTGTGATATGTAATTAAATTGAGGTAAAGATTTTAAATTGTAAAATATTAAAACCATATAATATAATAATCTTGTAAATGAAGTAATGTCTCGATTAGTTTTATGAAGTATCAGTTTTAAAAAAATGTGATTTTATGTTATGCAATACTTTGTGCTTCTTGGCCTCGTCCGTATTTAACATTTTCGTAGAAAAAATCATTCAATCTTTCTTTAATAACTTTTAAGATGGACTGGACGACAAGTAATATTAAACATATTTATGACTAGCTGTCACCAGCGAATCCGTCTTCGCGGCATTAAAAAAAACAAAATAAGTAGCCTATGTGTTCATCCAGACTATGTTCTACACGTGTGCCAAATTTCATCCATTATGGAGATACCTTCAAACAAACGTCCATATAACATTTGCATAATTAGTATTTATAATATTAGTTCAAACTAACGGCGTCATTATGTGCAACAGTATGATTGTTCAATATACAAGTCTTTAATACTTAATTGTTGATACTTTTCAGACTATGTCACAAATCAGCGATTTATTAGGAGTAATAAAGGGACTTCGGCAAGTAGTTGAAGCAGGTATTAAATTACAGCAAGAAAATTCTAGATTATTATGGAATAATTCTAGTATTAGACCATTTTTACAGAACTGCCCAACTAATACAATTAAAAATTACAAGGCAAATGAAGTGGCTCCAAAAGATATAATTGAGCGAGTGTTTGTTGTGGCACATGGTTTTAGAAAGTATGCCACCATGCATGTTCCTCTTGTTAGTACTAGTGTAGAAAGTAAAGCTGCATTGGATGAAGATTTGAAACATGAGATAGAGGAGTTGAATAAAGAATTTGATAAGACATTTGAAATATTGAATAAGGCAAAAGATATGCAAGCATCATCTACTGAACAGAGAAATTTAGATGAATTTGAAGCACCTCTAGAGAAAATTCACATGGAAGATGTAGTCAAAACATCATTAGAAGGTATAAAAACTGAGCTCAAACAACCAGAGCAACAAGTAAACCCTTCCTCTTATGAGGAATCTATGAATAGAAATATAATCCCAAAGCCAGTTGCAAAAAAGAAGCCTAAAGTTATGGTAAGTAATTTTCTCTAATACTTTTAATACTATTTGAAAGGATTAATTTATGTAAATTTTGTATAAGTCATAACTTTCAGTATAACAAAAACTGAGCATGTTCATTTCCTGTATAATGAATATAATAGGAATATTCAATCTTCAAATAAAAACAGGTTTGCATTTCTGATAAATAAAAGAAATAACATACAACATTTTTACTTAAATTAACAATTAATTAATAATCTTTCTACATCTCTCAAACTCATAAATTTAAGAAAAGAACTCATCAAAAAGTATTAACTTAAAGAAAAGAGGTCCTCTTTTCTTTACTTGAATAAGTGGGATCATTAAATTATTTTAAGTTAAAGTTAAAATTATAGCAATTGTTAACTTTACAGCTGAGTTCGAACTCCAAGGAACGTGTAGTACCATCTTCACGAATTGGAAGGATGTTTTCATTTGGCTCATTGGCAGCTGGATTGGGTGTTGGGACAGTGGCACAGTATGCCCGGAATACAATACAGTCTGTTACCGGAAAGGTTGATGAATCGAGTAATGCTTTCTTGTCGCCAGCTAATGCAGAGAGAATTGTTGATACATTATGTAAAGTTAGAGGTGAGTGAGAATATTGTTTTAAAATCTTACTAATAATATAAATAACCTTTTACGCCAGACACATATGCTAATGTTTACCACCATTTAGCCATTCTGGAGATACACGATAAGAAACATCCATCCATCCATTTTACATTTATAGTAATAGTAATATTAGTAAGATGTTTGTATGAATGATTGATACTAGGTAACTATAATGGCTGAATGAATTAGGCTGAAATATACATAGTACAGTAGTAAAAATGTATGTATCAATAACAATTTATTGTTGTCCTATATCCATATATTATAGAAGCTGTAGTTTTATAGCCATATGTTTTGGTTATAGGTGCAGCCTTAAAGCTAGGACAATTGTTAAGTATTCAAGACGAAACGGTGATATCTCCTGAATTCCAAAAAATATTTGAGCGAGTCCGGCAGAGTGCGGATTTTATGCCCAATTGGCAAGTTGAGAAAGTATTGAGTTCCCAATTGGGTCCCGATTGGCGTAATCGTGTGCAACAGTTTGAAGACAAACCATTTGCTGCTGCATCTATTGGTAAGCTAATTTCAATGTTGCCCCTCAACTAAATATCTCATTATTATGAAGTAACTGTAAAATATAGTTAATGCGGATTTGATTTGTTTTTAACGTGATAATCAATTAAAATCTCTTTATTCTTACCTATTTTCGCTCTTATGAATTATTTTGTTTCGTATTACATGAATATATCATACATAATTTTTTTTTTTATAACATCCATAGATACAAATACAAATGCAAATATACTTTATTGTGCACTATCATGGAGTTACAAAAAAAAAGAAAGTACATCAGGATTTTCACAAAAGGTGGTCTTATCGCTAAGCAGCGATCTTTGCCAGACAACCTTACCTTCATATAATATTTCATATGAGTTATTTTAAAATGGGTTATATTTATGTTTTAAGGGCAAGTCCATTTAGCTGTTCTTCACAGTGGTCAAGAAGTGGCAATGAAAGTACAGTATCCAGGTGTAGCTAAGGGCATCAATAGTGATATTGATAATTTGGTTGGTGTCTTAAAGGTGTGGAATGTCTTCCCGAAGGGAATGTTCATCGATAATATAGTTGAAGTTGCTAAGAAGGAATTGTCTTGGGAAGTAGATTATATCCGGGAGGCAGAATGTACAAAGAAGTTTAAACGTCTCCTTGCACCATACCCTGAATATTTCGTTCCAGATGTTGTAGGTAAGATATTGTCATTATCTTTTTGTTCTTTTGTATTAAACATTCTTTCTTTTCCTTAATTAAATTGAACATTTTAAAAATTCTAATTGTTGAATATAATGGATATAATTAATGTTAAAATCCTTATAAAATGTTTCAAATATAAATATTTATCCATACTATGCTAGGGTGAGTTGTGTTTTTTACGGCCGGCCTTCTGCCGCTCGCCAACCTTACTTGGCAGAAAAATTAACAAGTTTTGTAAAATGTCTTTCAGATGATCTTTGTACAGCGGAGGTGATAACAACTGAACTTATCGATGGAACACCTTTAGATAAATTATTTGACGCACCTTACGAGATACGTTATGATATAGCAAGGAAAATAATGCAGTTGTGCTTGCGTGAGATGTTTGTGTTGCGTTGTATGCAGACTGATCCCAACTGGGCGAATTTCTTTTACAACACATCAACTAAACAGGTAAGCAGTTTGCTAGTGAATATGTGATTTTTATTTACAGTGAATTAATTTTTAAAGTATTTTATCTTACTTTATATTATAAATGACAA
Organism: Papilio joanae; assembly: GCA_018248035.1. Taxonomy (NCBI): domain Eukaryota; kingdom Metazoa; phylum Arthropoda; class Insecta; order Lepidoptera; family Papilionidae; genus Papilio; species Papilio joanae. The sequence continues at coordinate 29,482 of DWHV01000006.1, read as the reverse complement.
TACTTAGATGGATGGATGGATGTTTGTTAGAATGTAATGGACGAAATTTAGTATAGATATAAAACATAGTCTGGAAGACTATACATAGGTTACTTGTTAAGTTTTTTTTAATTGCTCACTGATGAAGTCATAATTTTAGTAGTTTGGTTAACAGTTTATTTCTATTTTGTGCCTTTTTCAGGCCTTCCATAGTATATTTTTATTATTTAATGTCAAGTCATTTTGTGATCGAACAATTTTTTTTTTAAGTTTTTTTATTCCATTTTAACTTTAATTATTTACTTTAATATTATGATATTTTTTTAAAGTATATTTATGTAATGATGAATAATTTTTTTAGGTCGTTTTATTGGATTTTGGTGCGACTCGCGAGTATTCTAAGGAGTTCATGGATCAGTACATTGAAATAATTAAAGCGGCTTCAGAGGGTGATCGCGCGGCCATATTGCGCATGTCACGTGACATGAAGTTTCTTACCGGTTATGAATCCAAAGTAAGTCAATGCTGTGTTTTGTTGGATAACATATTACTTTTAGTTATTACCTAGTCAGGTCATAAATTCTGTCACATGTTTAATATAAAATAATTGAAACAAGTTTATTCATTATGTGACCATTTATATACCAAAATGAACTTAACAAAACATAGATTCTTATGACACTAAAGTTTATTCAAAATGACCTCCTTCAATCTGCGCGGCCAGTTGTCTATCGCAGCACGAACGAGGTCCATGTCAATATCGGCGGCTGCCTTAATCGAGGATGTCTCGAGTGACTCCAAATTGGGATGAGGCTTTGAGCACGCCTTTTCCTCCAAGTGTTGCCACATCTTGTAATCTAACGGATTCAAATCTGGACTGGAGGAGGGCCAGTCTTAGTGCCGGATGAAGTCGATTTCACGCGCCGCCAGCCAGTCTTGTGTTCTCTTCGCTCATGAGCTGGCGCCGAATCTTGTTGGAATACCCGGTGTCTGTTATTGAATATGGTATGAGAAACAGGTTCCACAAGGTTCGTCAGGACTGTATTTTGATACACGACTACATTCGTTTTTACACCTTTCTCACAAAAATGTACCTCTGTTAAGCCCCAATAAGAAACTCCCAACTATACCAAGAGCGAGGATGGAAAATGACCTCGTTGGACACAAGGAATACGGTTGCTCGCTTCTTCACTACTGTGTGCGTGCATCTTATCATTTTGTTTGTTGTAGCTCTCTTCTACGGTAAAATTTTTTTCATCCGAAAAAAGAATTTCCCCATATTTTTTTCCCGCGTACCGCTTCAACAAAGCGCGGCATCTCTTCAGTCTCAAGTCCATTAGACGAGCATTCAAACGATGTCCTGTTTTTTCTTCGGTATGCACGAAGCCCTAAGTCTTCATTTAGCACCTTTTTCACCGTGGTTCTGCTTAACCCCATCTGAAGGGCCAGTTTCTGTTTACGTTTGGGATTTCTTTGAATTCGCGCCTTCACAGCTTTTATCACTGCTGGAGTCCTAACAGACCGAGGGCGACCACTTCTTGACCTGTCATCTACACTAGAGTCTTCATTGTATCGTTTGATGGTACGATAAACGAATCTTTTGGTTATATTCAAATTTTTCAGTATGTCAAAAATTTGAATTGGCGCGTAACCGCAACGATGCAACGCAATAATTGCAACACGGTCTTCTTTAAGCGTCCACTCCATATTTAAAAATGAGTAATATTCTAAAAAGTATACAGTTTTATTTTCATGAACAATGCGAAATTTGAATTCAATAAACTTTTTTGTGGCCAACATTCTAAAAGAAAAGTTTTTACTGTGTGACAATACTTATGACCTGACTGTGTATACGTTATTTTAACCTTTACTTATTATTTGATTGATATTGTATCTTTTTCGCGCGTATGCATGTTAATGGTGCCGGAAGCCTAATTTTAGTCCTCTTTCCCTTCCCACCCTCGGAAGTGGATTTGGCGGAAGAGGGGACGTATAGGAAGAGGAAATATCCTTTCTCTGTACGTCTCCCTCTCCGTTGATTAAAGGTAGGCAACGCATCAGTATTTACGGATGTCTATGGGCAACAGTCGCCTCGCTATTTCGGCGAATTCTGGTGTTCATTTGCTCGTTCGCCACCTTTTGATATAAAAAATATGTATGTGGTTTTGTATATAATTTAAATTGTTAAATGGAGTATATCTGAATCAATTTCAACGAGTAAGATTTAATTTATCTTATCCGAAGTGTTATAGGGGTAATCAGTCGAGTTTTATAATTTTTTTTTAAACTTTTACCAATTTTAAGATGTAATTTAACTATTTTTTTTGTATGTTCAGATAATGGAAGAATCCCACGTCGACACGGTGATGATAATGGGCGAGGTATTCACAAGTGAAGGTAGCGGAGAATTTGATTTCGGTACACAGAAGACAACGAGACGTATACAAGATTTAGTACCAACTATATTAACTCACAGATTGTGCCCACCTCCTGAAGAAATATATTCACTCCATAGAAAATTATCTGGAGTATTTTTACTTTGTTCAAAACTTAAAATAAAAATGAACTGTCGTGATATGTTCCGTGAAATTTACGATCAATACAAAATGAATGTTGTTTGAAATTATAAATATTTAAATATACTCTAAATGGCAAAATATTAAAGAATGAAATTTAGATTGTAATGATGATTTGTTGTTTTGTAAAGCGAATATTTGAGAAAAAGTTATGTAAATTTAATGTTCAATTACTAAAGCATTTTTATATATGTAGGGCATAATCAGAGGTGTCAATTATTATAAATTATAATTATTTAACACAATCTAACCTACCTCAGAATGCGGGATAATTTGTATTATTAATTTAATTTTAATGGTATTAAAGGTATTTAATTGTAACACATTAAAACTCAGTTTTAAAAAATATAAAAAGTTTTTTAAATAACTTGTTTCCCTTAAAATGTTGTCCTATTCAATGAAAACAAACATATTTTCATATCAAATTATCATAGGAATATTTAAATGTTTTCAGATAAAAATACTGCAGCAAAATGGTGCTCTTTATTAAATTTGATCAACTTTACTAATGTCAAAAGTTTTAAAATAAAGTTGTTTTTCTAACTTTTTCATTAAAATTCGAGTGATCTGTCATTTGAAACCTTTTCACTACTTGAACGTATGTTTCACTGAAAACTGACGTAAATGTACAGAGGTCATCATCATCATCCACCTGCCTTTATCCCTGCGGGAAGGGGAGGGGGCGCTATCAGTCGTAATTTTTAAATTCACCACCTTACGCATATACTCTTTCACACATTCCATCCATTTCTTTGGTCTTCCTCTACCTTTATAGCCATCCAATTTCTTTACGCAAAACCGTAGAAATAAATCTATATATATATATATATATTTAAAAAGTCGTGTTAGTTACACCATTTATAACTCAAAAAAGGCTGAATCGATTTGACTTAAAATTGGTGGGCAGGGAGCTTAGAACCAGGAAAAGGACATAGGATATTTTTTACCCCGTTTTCTGTTTTTTATTCAGCGCGGACGGACTCGAGGGTAAAAGCTAGTATAAATTCTAAAATAAAACACGAATCTGAGTGTGTATTTATATATTTAAGCATTATTCAACACTCCGACTAAAGTGACTAATATTACTTTTCCAATATATTCAAAGACAAAGCAAAGTTTTAATATGACAACACTTCTAGGTAAAGTAATATCATATCATAAACATCATCAGTTTGTATTTAATAAATAACTTTCAGTGCATTATTAGATACAGTGATTGGAGATATTATGTTCTACAGAGTGCTACAATCCTCTCAGAGAGCAAAATATCATTGAATTATTTAAAACATCGAAACACGTAATAAATGTAATACAATGTCATCTTAATATTTATGAAATAATTTCGCAGCATTAATTATTTAAGCTGATGGTTATACTAATTACTAAAACATCAAAAACCATAGAAAGTATTTTCTACAATTAGGTATCAAGTGTTCAATAATTTAAAACAATTTGCTATAGTTAAATTTTGAAGAAATTATTAGGAAATTGATGATTATGTTTATAAATATTTTTTTGTAAATATAGACCTGCTCTAGAGTCAACCGTAGCATGAGCGAGAGAATTACTAAGAATCCGGCATTTATTCATATTTTAGTAATCTTTACGAGATTATACACGAATAATAGCTGATATGATAAGCTTTACAAGTCTCTACAGACTAGCCGTGGGATCGTTACGAATATACGGTACGAAATCGCTGCGTGTGCGACACTATGTGCTACGTAATCTCCACGTAACCATTACGGTATGTGATGTTATCACCGCATCATCGCTACGACACTTCGCTTCTCTCGCTTGTGGATTTGGCGACTTTAAATAGCAGCAAAATATTTTGAGATGGTTTCCTTTGGTATGGTTTTTCCAAGCTAAATATTATATTATATGAGATTATTATTTCATGTTATAGATTTGTGCGTGGTATACATTGAATAAATTATGTGCAAAATTATCATTAGAATTTATTTAAATGAAAATTAATTAATAAACAAAACTTTTTTTAAATCTACCACAACCATTTCGACGTAACAAAAGAATAATACTGAGGTATTTGATAACAACAAAAAAAAAACTATATATTTAATTATAAGAACTAAAAAAAAATTTAACGAATTTTAGCGAACTAAATAAATTAATAACTAAATACAGTTCTAGTTAATAGTAATCGTTTATTGATAGCTACGAATAAATATATGATATCCACTAAAGCCTTAGTAGCAGCGTGACAATAATTAAATCATTAATTTGCTATTTAAGTCGACCGATGAACGACGATAATATAATTATTAAAATGATCGATAATGAACCTTCTATTTCTACTGACATTAAACAATTAACGCTAATTACGTTATTACTAACGTGTAATTACATATTTGTGTCTACAATATTTTTTTTTAAATCCTATAACACAACATTTAATATAATCTTAAGCAAAATTTATTTAACTACGTTTATAATTGTTAAATGATTATAAACAAATAATTGAAATACGTTTAAGTATTATGGACCCGTGGTAACAGATTGAAAAAAAAAAGTTATAATAATTTTTTTAGTTATAAAGTTTTCTACATTAATAGAAAAGATTAAATAATAAAGTAAACAAATATCCCTCCAATAGTTTTAGTAAGATAGCATGTAATACTGTAAAGAAAGTAAAGTTGCGAAAATGTTTCATTTAGAATTATGATGAAGCAGAAACGAGAAGGTAGTAACACCCTGTATATTCTTAAGATTATTTGACTTTGAACATTTTCACCACAAATTGCCCACCTCCTCTTCACCTACATTATCCAGTGGTAATAATCAACAACCTAATTTTCCTATACCAAACTTCCTTTGCGCTTTGGTTATATCTTAACAGTTTCAAGTTTTAAACTAATATTAGAAAACTGTTTGATTGATCTATATTAAGTTATTTTCAGTATAAGTACATTTATTTAAAAAGACAATAAGTAGAAATAAAAATTATAAGTCTAGAGTCAAGTCAGACATCATCCGTATAGTTCGGTTAATGACGTAGCTAAAAAATAAATAATACGAAATTGCTCGTTACCGCCAAAGTGCCATATATAATCTCATTGCAGTCTAATTAAATACCTTTTCACCCTGAAAATTAGTTTATCTCAAAGGGTTCTTCAAATCTTGGGATTTGTCCCGATAAATGGAACAAAATATCGAAATATTGAATTCCTTTTTACCTTACAGTAAAGTAATAAAACAAAAAAGTGAAATAAACAATAAGTTACTTAAAAATAAGAACTATTTTCACTAGATATGGACTACGTCATAATGTTTCTTTCGGAGGGTCGGCACAGTATGTACTACGTTTCATTTATTTATACAAAAATAATAATTAAAATTTAAAAACAAGTTAGTTCCGAAATTATCAAGATATAAGACAACGCGCTATATCTACGGCTATAACACTAACATGCCATCTATTTGACATTCCTTATATACGTGCTGTACCAGCGAACTAGAAGTTAGTAAATAAATATTTATTTATATACATTATCTCTACTTTACGACCGCTTCTCACTGCAAACGTATATTCGATAAGTTAGTAAGATTATTGACTTACGAGTATTTAGTTGTTAGGCCACTGTAGGCAAATGTATAATGCAATGGAATCAACAAAATAAGTTTTAAAAACATAAACGTATGGTTTTAACAAAATGGAAATATTGTTTTTTTTTAAATTAAGTAATTATCCAATTGTAAAATATATTTACAATAAGTCAATTTTGCTACAACAAAATATTAAAAAAAAAACAAACTGTAAACTAAGTACTATACCACACTTATATATTGCTTACGGAGCAAAATACGAATTTGATACTTGTTTCTTGAATATATAATTCTTAGAGTGATTGTTACAAAATATTATTATAACGATGTTTAATCGGCCAATAGATGTTCTAGTTTGTTTGACGTCACTAACTCGACAGAATCCATAGAAGTACTAAAGGAGTAAGGACATCGAGGAAATACTCGTTTGACACAAGGTCTATGTAACATCATAATGTAATATAGATGTTTTGAAAACATAATATAAGTATTATTTTCTGTTTATCGTACTGACAAAATTAGAATTATGTAACTAGGCCTAAGGAATATATTCATAAAATACTCTATAAAAGTTTTAAGATCCTGCGATGTCGTTATCTTAATACAAAAAGTAGTAAATACTAGTCAATTACAAACTTCAACAAAGTTCTTGCTTCTCTATTAGTTCTATTGTCAAATATTCAAATACTAAAAGTAATTTGACTACTTATTAATTTGTGTATAAAAGTTCGTAAATAGCTTAATAACTAAGTTAAGCTTATTTGACATGATGAAGTAATTGTTACTGCATAATTACCGTCGAAATTCGAATTATTAAAGGCATGCGTTGAGAAACGGCCTAGTGGTCTATTTAAACACATCGCAAAGAGACCAACGAGTGAGTGCGAACCGTATTATACTTTTTAAGATCCATCCCATAGCTAGAATGTTAAAGATTTATATTTAAGTAGGTCATGTCGTTCCCACGGAAACTAAAACAATAGTGGGGGGATAAAGAAATGAACACGTGACAAGTAACTACCTTTCGATTTTTTTCTTATCTAATACTTTTATTATTATTTACATATAAGTAAATAATATTTTGCGCGATGTTCTTTAGTGATACAGATCACAAAATTGATCAAATATAGTAATCATTAGATACTACTATATATGTATATATAAAAATTTTAGTTAAACGGTTGGGGGATGATCGCGTAGCATCGTTGAAAAAAAAACCTACCGACGGGTCAGTAACATCGATTACAGAGCTTAGAGATAGAGTAAGAAGTTTCAGTCTGCGGAGACTTCAGATCTAAGCGTTAGACTCCTTTAGGTCGGTAAGCCTCGCGAGTTGTGCGGGTTCCAGTTCGTCGGGGATGGAGGCTCGGCCAGCGCGCGGTGCCGCGGGGGGAGACTGCGGCGCGGTGGGGGGACCGGAGGCTACCGAGGCGCCGGTCGACTCGCCCTCGGACGCAGTGGAGCTGGATGCTGGGTGAGGGGCGGAGGGCGCCGTGCCGTCGCCGGAGTCGCGCAAGCACACGGCCGTTTGCTCCGAGAGCGAGGACTCTTCGTCATCGTTCTCGTCTTGCTGGGGTTGGGGCTCCTGTTCTGGCGGAGGGAACGGCTGGTCAGGCTCTTCGACCATGGGTGTAGCGGCGGTGATCACAATCTGCGCCACTCCGAGGCCGCAGCCGCTGCTGCCAGCTTCAACAATCAGAGGCGCAGGTTTGGGCTGAGGTGGGGGCGGTGGCGGCGGAGGGGCCTGCACTTCTTCGTCCTATTAGCATAACACACGTTTAGAACATCGTAAAGACATATAAGAACATCGTAAAATCGTGGAGTCAATAATATTTAAGCGTATCTCAATTAACAATTATTTATAAATAATTTAATAGCTATTAAATTATTTGTCATAATTTAAATATGTGCATGCATTAATCATGCAGAATGAAAAGCCATGGAAGAACTAATAATGGTTATATGGAATGTGATGTTACTCATTTAAAATATTACTAAATAGTATAATTTTATAACTCTATATTAAAAAAACAAGAATGGAAGTTCATAAATCAACATATTATATAAGACAAAGTATTTATTAAAATAGCCATGTCTTTTAATTATTTAATCTTTACTAAAGCTTATTACGTTTATCGATACGCTATGTCTAATTATTCAAGCGCCAAATGTTGTAAGTATTTTAAAGTCATAGGGGGTTGTTACTTTTATAAATGTGATTAATAAAAAGTTGATTATACAATTTGTTGCAACGTTTCAGAAAGTTCCTTGTGTAACATCTGGCACTGTAAAATCTAGCAGCAAGTGCCAAGAAACAGAAACACTGCAAAACAATCGCTGCAAGAAATAAAAGCATGCCTAATATTTTATTACAAAATTTATAAACAAAAAGCAAACCTCATCCTCAATATTATCACCGACAACTTCATCGACTGGTGCATGAAAAGAATTCGGATACGATTAATATTACGTCATTACATAATTTGTGAACAAGCACGATCGTTGGTGGTATTCCAGTTCAATTAAAACCTGGCAACTCTCAACTACAAATGCCATAATGACAGTTACAGTTGTAAACTGTAATACGTATTTATGTATAACAATGATTTTAGACTTTTAGGGATAAGGCTTTTAAGCCATTTTCACTGTGGAGATTGGAATACCGCGAACGAATTCCACTGTACTTGTATCACCTATCACATTATCATATAGCTGAAATCAAGCAGATAATGAGCTTCATCCACTTTTCACTGAGCTTGTGTTCAACTTAGTATGGGTGAACTTGTTAAGTTACACCGGACACAAATATATCTTATTTTATAAATGCTGCAATTATTAACATTCATATACAAAAAAAAAACTCGTATAGTACACACAACATAAAAAGTATTTTGTACCATTTTTATCTTTTAAAAATTATTTTCTTTTGTAAACTACACATTGAAATGGTTATATTATAACTGCAATATGTACATCATTTCCGTAAACACGCATACTTACCTACTATGGTGACAGCGGGGGTGATCTGGGTATTGTTTGCCTCGTCGAATTGAAGATCGTATTGCTCGTGTTGGTTCCTACTTAGCTCTAAATTAAAGCTGAAGTCAGGTTGACTGTCCATTGAGTCGCCGAGGTCGGCTGGCGGGGGCGGCGGCGGCTCGACCGGCGGAGCGACGCTCTTACTATTGTTGTTATCCATCATGACAACTAGCGGCGTCCAGGGATAGGGTACATATATTTCAACCACAAAAACCACCCTAACAATATTTAATTAAAGCAAAACCTCTCTATAGTTAACGAAGGTTGATGTTTATCACATTCTTTACATTCTTTCAAAGTGAATTTTTTGATACTACGTTCAAGTTAACTATAGAGATTTAGTTTTATTTTATCGTGTTGGGTTTCATACAAACATTTACAACGGGAAGAAAGATTTAAGTGGCAGGAAGTCATTGAAATATCAAGTGGAAAAACTTGAAGGTAGAAACACGATGAAGATTGACATAGGATAACCAATTGTACTGTTCAAATGCACACATCATCTTGCAATTTAAATATTATTGCAAAATAATATTTTATAACAACATATGTCTTCTGCCGTTCAAATAATTTATCTGTATAAATATCAACACGGCGATAAGTAGTTCATGACATTTATTTGATTTATATTTATATTTATTTGAATAATAATTACCGCTACTGCATAATCGTGCAAAATTAAACAATTATTCATGCAAACATGATAATGTAGATGACCTATGATTTTCAGCGCCGTATTACCTAACGAATTCTACCAACATACAGTATGTTACAAAATACCATTCCAATTGGGGCTTAAAACGACAACCATTTACCCAATCAGCCAAAAAAGCTATCTATCGCGTTAATTGCACATTATTCCGCTACAATGTGTTTAACATTACAATAAAACATATAAGACACATCTACAACACAAACATTTACCGTTCGGACGGGAACAACACTGTTTTACGTTAAAACACAATCGGTTAAGAGATAGGACGAAATAAGAGAAAGAAAGTAGTTGTTTCAGTGCGAGCGGCGGCAGAAAGGAAAATAAAATGAGAGACAATATAAAAGTTGTCATACCCTCCTCATCATAGCCGGCTTCGGGAGTCCTCGGTGGAGACGAAAATACAGGCGGGGCAGAGCTTGGAGGAGTCCAATCTTCGCCAGTACTCAGCGGCTCTCCATTCTAATCACATTTCCAAGATTTAAATTAAAAAATGCATTGATCAACGTCTATCTAGTATGTAAAGTGACTATGGAAAAATTCAAAAAAGAAATTAGGTGAACCCATTATACAAAAACTCATTCCTTTGTTCTTAAAATATTTTACAAAAAAATATAGGTAATACAAAGGTAAAAGATTGGCATATACTATGGCATATTTTGTTTCATTTAATTTCACCTCATCGCACTCCTCGACAATGAGCGAGGGGAAGTTGCCGACGACGCCGTTAACTTCTCCACGCCACCAGCCGTCATCCACGTCATGAGCCTCACGTGAGACGATACGAATTATCTGTTCAGAAATAAAAGTTAATATTTTGGAAAGAATAGAGGCCAAGATCTATTTTGGGTGGCTGCGCCAGCATCATTATAAATAAAACAGTATTTCACTACAATTTCGCTTGAAATAGTCAAACATGGTATGAATATAGTTTATCTAAATCTATTTCTATTTATTTAAAACATCACTTATTTGAGATTAAAAAGTTTAAGATTTTATTCTAATTACTACTAGAAGTTTAATAACTGCGTATCTTTCATTAAAATTATTTCAAATATGCGTAATACATGTAATATTCGTCGGCTTCAGCTTTCAAACATCGTTTGCTCTGACTGAAGGTTAATTAAAATTAAATTTTCCATACCTCCCTAATTACTAAATTTTGGTTTGGAATTAGGTTTGAGAATTTATTATCTATAATTTTGTGATCTGTATTTTGTAATTAAATATTTACCTGTCCCTCCTCGAGATTGAGCTCATCGGATGCTTCTGCGTCATAATCATAAAGAGCAAAACAAAAACCGAGAGTGGGCAACTGTTCTGGAGGCGGTGCCTCGACTTTAGGAGCTTCTTCGACCTTCGCTTCCTCGGGTTTAGCGGTCGGAGCCGAGATCACTGAAATTTGATCTGGCGATACCACCACATCAGCATCTTCTCCTTCCACGGTATAGTCCACAGAAGAGAAGGAAATTTGAGTAACGAGTCCTGGTGTACTGGAAGGCTAAATTAAGTCACATTATTTTTTTAACATTTGTTTTTCAAATTATTACCCTTCCCATTAATCCTCTACGAATTGTACCTACCTGTTCCCTTTCCACATCCAGATAGTTATGGGGGACGTATCCTTCTTCTCCGCGATAGTTTCTAGCACGGAGCCAACCATCGCCGTCACCTTCTCCTACCACTTCCAGTTGCTCATTTTCAATAATGGACAGTTCGTCCGGATTTTGAGCCTACAATTTTTAAAATTTTCATTTTTGTACATTGTTTTTGCTGAGAAGTTTGATATTTTTAGCTGTAGAACTTACTGTGTAAGAGTACAAAGCAGTGCACTTGTACAATGGGGCAGCAGGTGCCTCAGTAGTTGTCTCCGGGGCTGCTGGTTCAGGTTCTGACTCCTCCCAATTAACTTGAGTTGGGTCATCCCATCCAACGGTCAGCTGCTCTATACGCATACGATCTTCTTCCAAATCACCTAGAAAATAAACAGAAGTTTACATTTTCTAGTATAAAAATATCTTTCGTTATTATCTTTGTATGAAAATATCAGTACCATCGACTTCTTCATCTTGCTCATCCTCGTTTTGAGAATCGGACGTGGTACGCTGGTGTCCACTTGTTCCAGCTGTAGCAGCGGCAGAGGTACCTGCTTCACCCTCAGTATTATCGCTGTCATAGAATGAATCCGAGCTAGGTTGATCCTGAATATGAAGTACGTAGTAATGTAGTAAATTTTAAAACAAAACCCAAAACAGATAAAGTCATTACGTACAGCTGCGCCCGAGGCATCGGTACGAACGCTAAGCAGGCTGCTACTACGCGGCAATGTATCTTGTACGGCCAATAAGTCAATTTCCTTGAGCCATTCGTCTACGGGAGCACCGCTAGTTCTCAAGCACTCCAGTCTAGCCTCATATTTTGCCCGCGATGTCTCAGAACGACGAATGTTTGATCGTAGCTCATCCATTCGCACTTCTAATTCCGGTCCATTGGGATCGTTAGGGTCAACCTGGTTACAATTAAAGATTTGTATTTGCATTGGTGTCAATGTTAAGTCAGATTATATTTTTTAATTGAATCTTACTTTCTGTCCTGCATCGCGCATTGCTTGGTAAAGCTGTAGTTTGCGAGTTGCATCTCTTACAAGAGCAGTCTCCCGAACTACACGGGTCGCCCAACGACGAGCTTCTTGTGCCAGAGTTTGCGACACTGACTCGTGCTCCATAGTCACGGTGTCAATGGGATCATTATCGCATGGTTCAAATTCATACTACAAAAATGTTTTAAGTCAGCAATTAAAAATGATGTTGCAATGTGCCGTAAAGGTACTATGATTGTGTAAATTAAAGTACGTGGAAAATACACAAGTTAAAATGTTTTACATTTTTCTCGCTTATAAACATTTTACAGTATTTAATTATAGACGAGTCAATCTCGGTGTGTTTATAAATTCACAAACGGCGACTGATTGTAATGAAGAACACTGGGAAAATGAATCACCTGAGGCGGAATATCTAATTACGTTTATTAATATTTTAATTAAACGTGGAGGACATACGTAGGAATATTCTATAGAAATCTATAAATCTCTAAATATAAAATCTATTTAATCTAGAATCTGTAAAAGTTTATTTTTCCTTTTTGTGTGTGTGCATTGGAAAGAGTAGTGTTAGAAGACTATTACCAATTGATGCGTAGTCGGTGGTTGATAGTTGCTACTAACTTTTTGAATTCTCTTGAGATTGATATAAATCACAAATAATAAACATCATGGCTAATGAAAGATAACCTTCAGTATATTAAGAAGAATTTAATGAAAAGTTCTTACCTGAATGTGTTGCTTAAGCACGGGATAGTAAAGGTAAAGACATTGCAAATTGTACTCCCTTGTCAATTGTTGGGCTTGATCCCTAATTTTACCAAAGGAGTGCTGAGTGGCAGAACAAGTCAAAAGCTCAGTGCGACCCATCAGAGTAAGAAACTCAGACACTTTTTCGTAAACTGAAGCTTCCATATTTTGCATGCATGTTTGAAGTTCCACCAGGAAGTATCGGTTCTAAAAAGATAATTTTGTATAATAATTGATTAACAAATTGCACTACGTTTTTTGATTTTAATATTTTTACCTGGTGAGCGTTAGCTGCAGAAATGCTCAACAAGTAATCATTTCTCGCTCCAGTAGATTTCTCCTCGAGTTGGTCACGACGAGATGAAACTTTAGCGCTGTTTTTCTGAAGGGATGTAATGGATTGGAAAAACGAACCCTTCTTCTTCTTCAATCTAAAGTAAAAAAAGTTATCTGTACTTGGTTGATTGTATTGATTATTTCTGATATTTAAAAAATATAATTTGTGTACCGTAACAGACTGAGACGTAATTGAATTAAGTTAAACTTTAGAGAATGTACCATGCCAGTGAAATATTCAATTCTTAATTGAATCACTGCCAGTTAGCTGAAGTTAGGAGCAATACGATACAGGACAATAGATGCACTATAATATCCACGTCAGTAAGGGTACTACATCAATGTACATGTGAGGAATTACAGACTACGGAGAGCGAATTTTGCTCACTCTGACGTGTAAATTCTGTTAAATCTAAAACACGAACAATGAATCGAGGTATGATGGATGATGCTTATGTTTTTATTTTTACCGACACTTTAATTTTATTGATATGAAAGTTATATATTGTTACAAGTGGTGGTTTTTGTATAGAGAAAAAGACTTCTCACATGTTTTTAAGACACGTATGCATATCACTACGTGATGATATCTCACTTAAAAGAGTCTTTGTTGAAACAAAAAGCTATTTTACACGTATGTATATTAAAAGGGTTCAGGTTCAGAAAGTCTAGCTGCTAAGAAAACATTAAAGTGAGTCTGTTAGTGAATAATTCAGAGAAACTTGTTTTGCTTATGTATTTTGTAATCTTTGTGAACCTCTGACTCACTTACCGCCCGCTCATTTACGGTATAAAATATTAAGACCGTTCCGCTGACATGCACGCGATTTTTTACAATATCTAATATAATGAGTAGCTTGTTGAATATAATACAACTTTATTTTTTTTTATTAAAGAAACCTTGTGATTTTTAAAAGTTGAAGTTAGGTTGATTATCACTTCGGTGAATCAATATTTAGATTTTACTTCACCTAAATGCGGTTAGAGTAACTAAAGCTTTTGAGCTTTAATAAGTCAAAGGATCGGGCGACATTAGAACTCGACGTGAATCTCAATTAACAGATTAAAGCTATGAGACAGCAGCCGGCGGCAGACGGCTTCGCCAGAATTGTAACTCGTTCTCACGGAATTCTGTCTTATGTGAGAAATATTGATAATTTTTGAACAGTGACCGAGAAATACATTTTATTATAAGAATTACAATGAACCGCGGTTGACGCGGCTAGACACGAGGTTGAAGAGGTATATGAATGCACTTACTTTTCCTCGATGTCCTTGGCCTTGTCACGCACGTCGTGAGCTGTGTGCTCCTCGTCGAAGTACAACTTCTTGGTCTTGTCAACATCGAGCACACTCATTTGCAGCTCCTTATGCGCTTGGGCCAGCAAGTCGGTGCTCTAATAAATAAATTACTATATTTAATAACTAATGGATTTGGTCGAGACATAACTTATCAAAAAGGGATGAAATCTTCTTCCTGTATATCTTCTTTTCTGTATATTAAAAACATCTCTAACTTTTTATTGCCTACTAGATGATTGCGCTGAAAGTTAACCTCCATCCAGATGATAACCCCTTGAGACATATTTCTTATCAAATACTACTGATTAACAAACATGCCTATGATTATTTGCCTATCGAAATGTATTCAAAGTTATTTGTAATTGAATTGATTTTTTTTCATCGTCTTTACTCTTTTGATAACCAAATGAATTTAATCTCAACTGAAAGAATTTTACATATTTCTATTCATGGCTAATTTTCCAGCAGGCGTGAACATGCAAGTCAATATAGGTAATTACACCGATTTAATAATCAATCCAATTTGGTATTATAACAAAGATAATATAATTACAAAAACAATCGTATAGGATGGACTGCAAAAAAGAAAATTGATTGAAAGTAATTTAATTCAAAATAACGTATCATAGGCATGTTTGTTAATCAATAATGTTTGATAAAAATATGTCTCAACTGGTTATCAAATGGGTTAAGGTCGACCTCACAACGGCTCTTAGACTACGAGCATCTATGGCTGTAGTCACTTCACTATTTTAACAAAATTGCTCGTTTTCCGGCTTGTACTACGAGTTTAAGAAACTGTTATAACTAGTAATTGATATAGAAATTCCAAAATGTAATCTATGTAACCCACATATTCATAAAAAATATCAGGGTAAATACAAATTGTGCTGTTTTATTTCACGCAATTTTTTCAACATTAATATGATTCTAGAAAAATGAAAAAATTCCGATATCTAATAAATTAAGTCATTTAATTTGCATTCCTTTGAATGTTCAGGTCCAACAAGTTCACCTCTAAGTTAATCAAGTACGGCGTCAATTCATTTAGTGCATTCAGTGACCAGCGCTCGACCGTAGGAAGGTAAATTTGCATTGGTGCGGAGCGCACCGTTTACATGGAACATCAGGACATGCAACCTGCAGCGTTAATTAATCACGTTAGGGGCTGTCGGTGAAAACTAAGTTGACACTTTCATTACGCGTTTGTTACCGAGCGACCGAGCTAGTCCAAACTAAAACTTATAGTTCTAAATGTTTTAACAAAAACTTCTTACCTTTTTATGAAAGTACAGTTTTAAAAGACATTATTTTAAGTTAAATATAAGGACTATTTCAAGAAGTTGGTCTGCGTAAGTTCATAATTTACCTCAGTTTTAAATAGTAAAGTTTTAGTAGTGTTTTGTTCTGAAATAGCAATTGCTTTACCAATAACTTAACTATCGATGTAATCTCGTAGCACCTTCGTAGCATGTTCGAAGACAAATCAAACATGAGAGATTAGTTCCGATAAAACAAACACGTTATGTCACGTAACAGTACGTCTACCGTACTGTAGGAACATTGTACGATTTTAATCACTGCAACTTCGATATGATCCGACCTGGTAGTGCGAAAAGCATATTCCATGCTTACAAAGACTTGTTGCAATATTTAATTGTAAACAAACTAGTTGTCCACAATTGTCAATGAAATATTTGAACGTGTTGTTTTAATTTCATCGGTGACCGGAAATGGTATTAGTAATATTTGCGGTGTATTTAATATTAATTTAGTTCTCCGTGACACATCCTACAATAAAAGTTTAGTAGAGACTCAGCCCTTTTCAATGAGTATGTGCAGACAGGAGGAGAAAATTTGTATAAAAATGTCTCAGCGTAAAATGTTTCACTATCCCACTTGCATGTGTCAAAGAGCTGTGTAACCAAACCAATTTAAACTCGTTTGGGTATGCAAAGGACGGTAACAAAGATGAAAAATGTGTAGGAAGCAGACCATTTATATCGCACACCCGCATGTCAAAGGGCTTTTGCCTGGAGCAAAATCTTACTATTAATATTATAAATGCGAATGTTTAGATGGAAGGATATTTGTTAGAAACTATCTCAACGGATCTTGATGAAATTTCACACAGATGTAGAACATAGTATGAAAAAACAAGAGTTGCTTATTGAGTTTTCTTTTTTTAATTTCGCGTGGACGGAGCTGCAGGCAATAGTTAGTAAGGTTATAAAATTGTAAGATATGTAGGAACGACATGCGTTAGTTATTGAATGTGCTAGGTGGTGCTACGTAGTTAAGTAAGTTATAAATGAAATATCAAATTACTCCTAGGCACTATTGTATACTTCGCTTGCATATCATTCCGATTGATATCCAGGTTGTGTTCAAGCGGATAAACGTAGAAATTTGCAAAAGTTTTGGTTAATCCTTAATTTAATAATAGATGAAATAATTTGATTACATACAAAACGGCATATAATATAAAAGCTAGCAATATTATACACTTGTTACTATTTACAATGTTTTACTATGAAAAATACTAGACGGTATTGAAAATATCAGCGTAAGTATAAAACGTATTGTATGACTCGAGAGAAGTTAGACAGAGTGTTCACGAAATGGAAGTAATGTGTATTCACAACAGTGAATAGAAAGTAAAAGACTTTATTTCGTTTTTGCGAAAGCTTCGTGTAATGTACGAGTTGTTGGTAACCTTCGAGATGTTTGTCGCACAGATGATTGCGATTGCGACGTGCATTAGAAAGGATGTGATAAATGAGCCAGAGTTAAGGTTAGAATTTACGTACATTTTCCGACGATATAATGCAGAAACAACTTAACTCTGAATGCTTTCATTTCAAAATATTGTGTTTTATTTATTGTTTTAAAAATGACAATTCCGTTTACACGTATTTTGAAGTTTTTTCTTCAATTAACATGTTTAATGATGTGTTAAAATGACTTTATAATCTGTGACAATGTTATAAAAATAATTACTGATCTCTATAAATGGGTAGGTTGTTACCGACTCTAACGCGCCTGTTGTGACAGTTAATATTATCTCTATTACTAGTTCAAATCATCATCTACCAAACGCAGCCATCAGCGCAAAAATGGTGAAAATGAAATAGGCACAAAATACCACGGTCTTTAGCTTTTTTATGTTTAGAGGTTGGCGAAAACGTATATCACTTTTTGTTTTTAAAAAATTTTGTTTCTTAATACCACACTTTGTGACTGAAACATGTTCATGTTAATACCTATAGGTAAATATGTTACTATAGCAATTCAAAAACACAGGTCATCTATTAACATCTATATTTTAATTAACACTTTTTTAATGATAATAGAGTCAGACGGAGGCTAAAGTAAAATTAAACATTCTTGTATTCTGGGATACATGAATAAATAATGCTTAAGTATATACTCATCGCTTAATTAACCTTAATAAAGATCGTATTTTCCGTTCTCATTATGTTTGTGTTCTTTATAGTTCAGTAATTTGATAGTGTAAATCAAACACTGAGCAAACGCACTAAGTGGTTGATTTATTTGGTGATCGGATATTCCGCCAATAACCTAACCTTAAACTAAAATACCTAACTGTATCGAGTTTTAAAAGAAAGATTTTTTTTTAATTAAAATAAAAAGATTGTAATACATTCTTGTTCAATATTTAAGAATGTACTCGAAAACATCGAAAAGATAATGAACAAAAAAAATTTGGCGAGTGACTTTTTTAATTCCATCTCTCACGTCCACTAGATGTGTTTTGTGCCAATATAATATACCCAATGACGCGCCTTGGAAGATGACAAATCATATCACACCTCACTCAACAAAATCGGTTCAATCATTGAGGCTCTAGGCCGTCACAATAAAATTTACATACATACATATAAACCCACATTGTACATTAAAAAGCTTACATACACGCGTAAAATATTACCCTTTTTATCAGTCGGGTAAAAATATATTTCACATCGTATGAGAAAAGTTGAGGAACATGGCGATATGATCCACTAGAAAGAGGTGACACAAAGAGGGAGAGAAATAGAATACTATATGCGGAGGTTATTAGTATGTTACCTTTTTAGCAACGTTCATCTTATGCTGGCGTAGGAACTTGGCTTCGTCAGCGATCTGCTGCTGGAACACCTCGCAGGCAGCGAGCCGGGCGCGGGCCAACTTCTCGTTCTCTTCAAGTACCGTGCGCCAGACATTCCACATGTTCCTAATAAACAACTTGCTTTTATATTCTATCCACGATATCTCGATATAAGTTATAATTTAGCAATCAACATTGTAAAAATCAATGACGTCATTCGTAATTGTTACGTCTACAAGGTCGGTAAACGATTAAACATGTTTGACGAATTTGTTTCATAAAGCTATTCAATACAAATTTAATTAAACAAAAATAACAAACATTGCCGTATGCTGCTAAAAAACTTGTAAACGATCAAATTTTACGAGTTTAACGCAGTATAGAAAATCTTCGTCTTTATTCGTTAAATTTTACTAGGATATATTTGGTATAATCCAATGAGTCAGTCGACCTATTTACCTATAAAACATCTTTCTCTTTCAATTTATACTTTGTAAAAAAAGTATTAAGATGTTTATTTTTAAATAGCCAGAGCACCTTACTTAATAAACCTTTTTAGATCGGCCAATGACTACTGTTTTTTCTACCTTTTTTATTAAAAAGTTATTTTTTTTTAAATTAAATGTGTAATTTGTTATTATTATTAAAATGATTTCCATTTAAGAAGCAAATTTAAAAAGTCCGCTTTACGACACTCATATGTTTAAGTATGCATATAATTGGTAACTAAATAAAATATATATTACGGAATATTTAAAGATATACAGATTAAAAACGAAAATTATTAAGATTCGCACCGAACGCCAAATCTTTGACAGATAATTCAAGTGCCTACGCATTTTGCTACCGCTAAGTTATCGGAAGAATTCTTTTTCTGGCCATAACTTATTAGAAGTATGGTAATAATTATAAACATCTAGAAGCATGGCTGGCACAGAATATTTCTAGAAAGAGAAAGATAATAAACACATGTGAGTTATAATGAGTATATTTTGTTTTCTTGTGTAGTTCACTTAACTCCTAGCTATTCTAACATTGTTTAATGCCCATGTGTTGCCATCTAACGATGTTTCTTGTTAAACCACTGAGCAGGGTCCTCGCGATACAGGCTGCGCCTAGTGCGAGGATCCTGGATAATTCACTGTATTTTTGGATGTCAATAAATATTTTTTCATTTTCATTCATTTTTTCATGTAATAAAGTAAATCTTACGCAACAACTTGCTCCCTTACTTTTTGGGCATAATAATTAACTTATAATCCACTCAAAGTTTGTATAATTAAATAATCTATATTATTCTAATTCTATCTTAAAACACGATATTTCTGAGAGATGCTTTGATACATTTTGCGTGAAGTCTTTTTACATTTTTCACTTTTTTTTAAAGAACTTTAGTAGAATATTGGATAAAACGAGAAGCGCAACAAAAGAAGCAATTATTATAACAAATGGAGCGCCGATTACGTGTGACGCGAAAAAGACAATAATAGCATTACGGGTATGAACGCGTCAATTAGGTTTCACGTGAAAATTGTAGTAAACATTGCTTTTATTCTATTCTCTTCTTTATTCTTTTTCCAATTCTATTGTAGAATCTATTATGATTAAGCTTTTTATGCTTGGACAAAAAGGGTCTGAAAAGATGAAGCATTCACAATAACTAGGATCGTTTAGCAATCAAGAGAGACTAAGAGGTTAAAAGATTTTTTTTAATTTTCTTGAGTTTAAGAAGAGAAAGATAAAGTTTGCTGAGTTGCTGCTGTATTATAATAAATAATGCTAATGCAAAAATGCAAAATAATAAATAATAATGAAAATAATGCCACTTAATAATACTTAAACGGCCGGTTTCAGATAACATTAGTACATACTTCTATTTTATTGTCCCTTTAAAAATGTTATTTAAGTTTATTCGACTTTCGCGGACCATTTTCTGCATATCATATTTGATGTAGTCAGTGTTAGAACAATAGTAACAAGCGCTCTGTGATGGTAATATAAAATATACATATATCATAAGCTGGGAAAGTTACAATTTCGCTTCGTAGAGGTCGACAGAAGCAAGTTGCATTTGCCTAATAATATTTGAATACCAAAAAGCAGTCGCTTTGCGGCAATGTGCATACAAATTCGTAAGGCGAAAGCAAGCTACAGTTTCTGAAATACCAAACGAAAACTTTCCCGTTTGAGAAGCAAAGCATATTTATAGATATAAAACCTTGTTATTCCATTAAGTATATAAAAAAAATTAAACATTTCAATTCCATTTATATAGCGTTACAAAAACATCGAAAAGTAAAAAAGTCTGTCATTCAAAGAGCTTTGTACATCAGAAATATTGTTTCATCTTTGTTTCTTCGAAGATAATGAGACAGTATGTACTGTAAGCTCTTGGGTTTAACACAGAAAGCCCACTCTAATAAATGCTTGAAGGATTTTTTTCGATCATGTATAAAATTACTACAAAAATATAGGTAAATCTATCAATATATATAAAAGAAAGTCGTGTTAGTTACACTATTTATAACTCAAGAACGGCAGAATCGATTTGACTGAAAATTGGTGGGCAGGTAGCTTAGAACCAGGAAACGGACATAGGATAATTTTTAACCCGTTTTCTATTTTTTATTCCGCGCGGACGGAGTCGCGGGTAAAAGCTAGTAACAAATAAAAGATGAAGAGATATTTGTGTCACTTGGGAACTGTTGCTATATTTAGCGATTATATTATATATGTATACGTATTATATTATTAGCTTCGTTCTTGGAGAGGCGTAGGAAAGATGAATAAATAATGCTAATCTTATTTCATTTTTAGCAATAATTTTATTTAATAAATTAGAATCAGTTCTCTAACGTAGATTTCTCATAATAAATATAAAGTAAGGGACTTTAAATTACGAATTGATAATATTAAAATATTTAAGCTTTGGTTTAAACATAATAATTCATATATAACTTCAAACTTTCATGTTTTTTACTAATATACAGTTCGTAAGAAAAGGGATTCTTACCACGATTTGGTTTTTTGACACACTACCGCACAACGCCAGTCAACCCGTGATCATGGCGTATAAATCTGTACCGAAATATCGGGAGCTCAAACAGTCTAATCGTTGTATGAAACCCGTATCTTAAGAAC
Organism: Papilio joanae; assembly: GCA_018248035.1. Classification (NCBI taxonomy): domain Eukaryota; kingdom Metazoa; phylum Arthropoda; class Insecta; order Lepidoptera; family Papilionidae; genus Papilio; species Papilio joanae. The sequence continues at coordinate 7,370 of DWHV01000006.1, read as the reverse complement.
AGTATAATAATAATTCATTTCTCTTCATGTAAGCTGTCAGTATTAATATGCTCGTTCGATAATGTCTTGAGCATATTAAAAGCATTTTGATTAAATTGTGTTATGGAATGTGAACAAGGAATATTCTTTAGCGCTAAGCGATTATTTAAAAATATGAACACAAATGTATTTAAAACTATATACGTAAAGGAAAAAATCTTATATGGTAATTACTTTTTTCATAAGATCGTAGAATTAATAGGTAAATGTATGGTCCTAATACTTTAACATATTCCAGCACATCCTTGATTAACATATATGAAGGGCTATTGAACAATACGTCTCCGTCGGCTCCAATAAACTTCCACTTCAATGTAACTACACATCGTATCTGACGGCTATTAATATTCACACACCCACAAAGCTTTAATGCACAAATATGTTTTGTGGAAATTTTCCATTTAGCAGGTTATTGTGTAGTGTTCTATCATTAATACGGTTAAATTGAGTAATTAAGAGATGTAGTTTTAATTACAATCTGCTAATTTACGATGTGCTCTGACGTTATTTCATGTTGTTTAATGTAAAATATATACTTTCTTATGGATACATAAATGCAACAACCTAATATTATAATTGCGAAAGTATCGATGGATCGATGGATGGATGTTTGAAGGTGCGGCTTAACGGCTCTTGATTACATTTGGCACAGATGAAGAACATAATCTGGAGGAATACATACTACTTATTACGTTTTTTTTAATTACACGCGCACGGAGTCGCGGGCGACAGCTAGTAATATTATAAACGGGCAAACTCATTTGACCCAATAGAATACACACAGGTGAAAATAAACTACAAAAACACACAGATGTCCCTGTCAATCTAAAAAACAAAATCCTTGTTCTTACTTTGTAGTCAAAAAAGGATATCTAGCCCGGTAAGAGAGGCGCCACTATAGCGGTTAATTATATCAGATAATGATAATAATAAAATAAAAAAATGACACGACAGCAACAGTAGGAAAATATGTATGAATAGGACTTTGTGACACTTTTTTGACTAATAGGAGGACGCTAGTGACCTATTATAATTTACTTTGACTTATACCCACCGGGACAAATATCCTTATCTCTAACTGTCAAGACATTACTCTTTCATAAATCGTTTTTACGTCTATAGATATCTACAATATATGTACCTTATATGTCATGTTTTTTATTCATGCCATTTTCCATGCCCTGGTTTAACATATTTTTAAACGGAACTAACCGCGATAAAATTACCTCTTTCATCGGCCAGATATCCTTGTTTGACTATAAATAGGCTTTATATATTTCCTGACACAATTAACCGTAGTCGTAGCGCGTCTCTCACCGTGCCAGATAAGTTTGTTGGATTATAACCTATATTTTTACTCAGCCAATTGAATACTCGGATTCTTCACTATAATTTCTACAATAATAAATCTAATAACTCATAGTTTCGTTTCAAGAGATAGCGGAATATCTTGCATTATGTAATTTTCTACAATGCTGAAACATTATTTACTTTAAATAAACTTTTTTTATTTGTATAAATAATAAATTATGTAAACAATTTTAACTAATTGTCAAAAACCGCTAACTAAATTTGTCGTAATATGTTAATAAGGATTCAGAGCATCAAAATTTGCTAGAATTTAGTCACCATTATCTATCACAAATTTTTAAGTTAATATTCCAACTGCTTTTTAGTTTGTATACATGTGTTTATGTGAATAGAATCAGTAATAGACTTGCACAGTTTGATATCCCAAAGAGGTCAACGAGGTGACCTAATACTTCGCTAGACGGTTCAGGAGCACTGTCGGTTACAGTTAGCTAAATTAAGAATAACTTATGACAGATTTGTTGAATATGACAGTGGTCACTTTTGACCTGTGGTATCCATTTATTTTTTCCCCTTTATCGACAATTGTCATTGCGACTGATTCCGAGTGATAAAGATGACTGATGATATTGTTTTCTGTTGTCGAGGGGGCCGAGATTTTTTTTTTTCACGACTGTAAATTTGTGTGACACTGCGTCATTGAATGAAGTGACTTTTTATGTGTCAGATGTGCAAAACGTTCTGTAAATCAAACTAGCAAAGGAAGCTCTCGAGTTACCTCTTATTTTATGTTCTATTTGAATTTTATACTATTATTAGATCTGTTTAAAATCGAACATGTAAATAACGCACAGCTGTTTACTTAAAATGTATTAGAGACAGTATTAAAAAAATAAAACAAGTACATACCACTTTTCTTCAGCTCCATCGACTTTAATGTCAGGGATGTTTGGTATTTTCTTATTCAGATAGGCCGAAGATATCTTCAGTAGAGCCTGGGAACAAAATAAATATATTGATTTAATGTTAGATTGCATACTAAAATGTCACAGATGAAGATCTTGTTAGAAAACGAGTCTTAGGTTTGAATCAGTTAATTTATTAGCTCTCCATTCCAGAAATCTAAAGATTCTATGAGATTGAATGTTATAAGATGAAAGCTAGTGCTTTATGATGATTCTTGTAATTTTAAAGACATCAAAAAACCTTTTATTTCATATTTGTATTTTCACAACACTTCTATTACTTCTAGTTACAAATTTATTTATTAATAATGTAGAATGGAAAAGTTGCTTTGTTTTTAGATGTGTAGTTTGCAAACTATATGATTAAAGTGTTTTAAATACCCCTTTCATCGTGAGAAAGTTACATCAGGTAAAAAATATAGATAAATATATAAAATCATATTTTATTTCTTTAATATTAATAATATAACAAATGCGAAAGCTTAGATGGCTAGATGGACGGGTGGATGTTTGTTAGACGGTATGTCAGAAACGGTTCAAAGGATCTTAATTAAATTTGGCACAGATGTAGAACATAGTCTGGAAGAACACATAGGCGACTGGTTAAGTTTTCTAATTCCGCGCGGACGGAGTCGCGGGCAAAAGCTAGTTACAAACAAATGTAAATATGTTCAAAAGGAACAAAGCTTGAAAAGAAACATATTATAACTTTATTTTACTTTTATAAGTTTCCATTGTAACACCTGTACAAAATGATATTGTCTTTTCGCTCCCTCTCCTTGAAAAAGTAGAGATATACTTTACAAGTGCTTCGGCGGTGGGAATTCATAATTAGAGACAAATTATATGTAGACAATTTTTTTTCGATATTCGGTCGGACACTACAATTTTATTGATACGTATCAATAGATAATGACTACTTTAGCAATGAAAGTTTGCTCTATAATCATTGTAGATGTTCAACTTTTTACCAAATTTTGTTTTTTTGTATAACAGTTACTTGATAAAGAATTCAAAGAAGTTTCAGGCAATTAATATTGGATATTGGTGTCTTCACACACCTAGTTTCGGAAAAGTTTAGTCATATAGTTCATAACTTATACAATTAATAGCAACATTTCGTCGAGTCCACTTTTCGATGGAAATATAATTTCAATTAATTACTATTTTCATTTTAGTAACCAGTAATTTCAGTTTTATCGGCTTTGAACATCTACTATTTATGTTTTAATACTCGTGGCGTACTCTTCGTTAATTTCAACGAGCTAACAATGCCTTTAAAACACATTTTTCTTTGATGAAATAAGTAAAGTAGTGCATGCTGCGAATGCTGTTTTTCATGCATCAAAATCGAGATTTTACAGGACTATGAGGTTTTTATTTACAGATTAGAACCTATTGTTAGTTTTTAATAATGAATTATTACGTCGAATAAAAGGTGTATTTCATTAACCTTAGATTTAACCTTGTCTGTTATAAAACGACAAGTACTTTCTGTTCCAACATTTGTAGGCTTTCGCCGCGAAAAAGATTTATATATTCACTTTCTAATAATTAACTTGAGATTGATTTGATTTTTGTGTGTTAAGCTGTGTAAGAACTAAGGTTATTTCTATCAAAAGAATTGTATATTGTGTACAGTATTCGTATTCCGTTATAGTACAGATGAAGTCGAGAACAAAAACAAACGGAACATATTGTGAGATGTCGAGCCTCACGCTGACAGGTTGCCGCAACTATTGTTCTTACCTTGCAGTTTACGTTTAATTATTCATTCCATAACGTAACTTCATACCATAGGTATATTGATATTTCTAGGATTTATCTGCCGTTAGGGTTACAAGTTTGTGTTTTCAATATTTTATCTTTTTTTCATTTCTGTGTTGTTATTTACACATTTAAATACATTTTTATACAAATGTGAAAAATATGTAACTGTAATATGTAGGCGAAATAATTAGCCGACACGAATAGGCACAAAGCTTTTGTAGCGTATATGTTTACGAGATTTCTATGTGAGTTTCAAAATGAGATCAAAGTAAACATGTTGTTCAAATTCATACAAGCCATAAACAAGTCTAGGAATCTTGCTAATATTATAAATGCGATAGTTTGTTAGAAGGTATCTCCAGAACTGCTGAAATTTGGCATAGACTTAGAACAGAGTCTGGAAGAACACAAAGGGTACATGTTAAGTTTATTTTATAATTCAGAGTAGTCTTCGACAGTTACTTATGATATTTATATACTTCTTTGTATGGAAAAAATGATTTCTCTATAATTCCAAGAGAAATAAATTGGTTCTACTGAATACATAATGTTCAATGTGCCTCATTAAAGATAATTTAGGCATACATTTAAGTACTATAAAGGAGTAGACACACGAACGGTGCCGTTCGCAAAACGATTTTTGATACAATACATTTTTTGATACAGAGACAGATTTTTTGGTACTAGAAAAAAATGACTGTAGTCGATATCGACCCAGACAAATGAATTACTCTGCACATGGAAGAATTCGTCCATCACACGTTTTACGGTGGCTAAGTGCCAATTGCATTCTACGCATGGGCTATCGAGCCGTTGCTTTGCTCATTATATTACAAGTTTCATTGTCACACCCAGAGTTACTTAAATAGTATCTTTTAGATAGATTTTAAACCAAAAACATTATAATCACCTTCTTAAATGACTATGGGCTGTTTGTTCGTACGTAAGAAGTCTAGTCTTTTACTTTTTGGCTCGTGCCGGGCTCGGAAACTTTAGGAATGTTTCCGGATAATTTAGGAAATTATAGTGAGGTACAGGGAGAGCGATTGCACCAAGATATAAAAGTGATGGAGGAAAGATATCAGGGTCATCAGGGATGGCAGTTTACTGCTGGTCTTTGAAAAGAGATTGTCCCCTGAAGAATTATAAAGGAAAAGCTCATAAAAGGCTTTTCATGGAAATACAAAATATATTTTCAACATTTTCCCTCTTTATTTACTTCGATGTATTCTAATTTCTCAAAATATTACTGACTTTACAAATATATCTGTTATTTTATTTCTCGTTTTTTTTATTTTTATAATGTAAAATGAAAATAAAGATTTAAAAAAATCAGAACAATCTAACAAAATCATTGATAGTTTCATAGAATTGTGTGCACAATAGGACCCAAAATAATTTTGATATCTATGGCAACAAAACTACTGTAGACCAGTATAATCAACGACAAAGTGTTGTCTAAGGTTATAATATTTCTTTGTAAATCAACTATAAATTAGAAAAGAAATAAAAATTAACAGTAAGCAGTGACCTCGAGTTTTGTACATTTTCTCTGCATGAATGAAAAAATCTGTATTCAAGAATGAAAACTTTATTTAGAAGTAAGAAATTAAATCATTCCTTTTTTTGCTTTAACAAACTCAATCTAATTGAGATTGAGCGTGGCTTCAATTAAGACGTGGGGTGTTCCATTCCCGGTAATAGTCCTTAATTAACATCGTTGATCTGATATTTAAGTATCAAATAAAAACAATCTAGACTAAATACTTTTATAAGGTAAATATTTTATTTATTACATGAGTTATCTAAAAAAATACCGTGAACAAGAAGTCAATTTTGGCCAAAATTTCGCCGTGAAACGTAAATGTGGAAAGTAACAGGGTTTTTCCAAACACAAATTTTCGGTACCGTACAAAGTAAACTAATGTTAAGTTTTACCTCACAATTCTAATAAAAGTGTAACACATTTGTAATCTCGCCAGGTTTCTAAGATACAAATATAGTACATAAATTGTGCAATAATAAGTAAGTAACTAACATAGAAACCTCATAGGACTTTTTTTTTATTATCTTCATATTATTTTTTATTATTTAGTTAAACCCTACATACGATATTATATTTTATCTGAAAAAAATTTGTACGTCGTTGTTAAAAGTTCATCGTTTAAAAGGTAATATAATAAATACAATAGGCTATTAAAATTTTCCAAGGTCGGGGGTTCGTTCAGAAAACGTATTCGACAACAATAAGTAATAACGTTTGTTTACATCGATGTTGCCCGCAACGTAGTCTCTTTAGATTCTAGAATATATTAGAGTGCGTCATTCATATTCTAACCAGGGGTAGCCAAACTCTGATTTGAATCAAAAATGTTTTTGAATATATTTTTGAATAAAATTATTTGGTGGAAGACATTAAGGTAAGGGCTATGAGCAGAAATAAACTGACGGAGGCTAAAGATGATAATAATGATAATGATCCATACAGAATCTAAAGCGAGTACCTTCATCTTACCTCAGAATAGGACTTTTCGATGGCGGAACGTTTGATGATGTAAGTTCGCAGATCTTCCAGCAAGTCGCACTCATGCTGATTCTTCGCGTGGAGCTTGGCGATCTGCTCCGTGTGAAGATTCTTTAGAAACTTCGTATAATTACTCTGAAACAATAAATAAATTTTACTTTAATTTTATTTTAATTCCAAATTTCCACGTCTTCTCCTAGTAACCATCATAATGTTTTCAGTAATCTAGTCACATTACAAACCCTTATAATATGATCTACTTTGGCAAGGTGAAATGCAGTTTAAGAATTCATCTGTAAAACATTCTCTGCGAAATTTTCGAACTTTTGTTTTGCATGAAATTTTTCGCAACCCTGAATGGGTGATGTTAATACTGTTTACCGAAATTAAGTTAACGTACCTTCTACCTAAAATGATGACGTTATATACATCATATTATAGAAACAATGTTAGTGAAGGGTTATTCGTAGTCCGAAACCTTGTTGTTAGTAAATGGGACTACGCCAACCTTCAATATAACGTTAAGCCGCTGTGATCTGCTACGTCAAGGTGATTGATTACTTGTGAAACATATTGAACATTAGTTACTTGACAACTCGACTATATAATGTACACAGAATCCGATTATTAGTATGTTTGTATCGAGTTCTAATTTCAAATGAGTCATCACTATTAAAAATTGCATAGTCTAATATATAAAATTCTCGTGTCACAGTTTTCGTCACCGTACTCCTCCGAAACGGCTTGACCGATTCTCATGA
>DWHV01000005.1:0-33819 GCA_018248035.1 Papilio joanae | reverse complement strand
TTTTGAAAGAGAGAAGAAAGAAAGAAAGAAGTTTTCATGTCATTATTTTGTTTCTTTTTAGTGCATTTTGTTTGAGATTGTTTTTATGGTACTTTTGAATGCATTTTGTTTGAAATTGTTTTTTTATGTTACTTTTGAGTGCATTTTGTTTGAGATTGTTTTTTTTGAAGTCGGCTATTTTTAATTAATAAAAATTTTGGTTTTTATTTAATGAAATAATTTTAAATAATCATGTTTTATTATATTTTTCTTATTGTCCTTAATTTCAAATGGAAAGAAGACTCGAGAAGATAAAAAGAAAGTTCACTTTGTAAGATTTGTTGATCACACAATTACGAGTACATGGTTTGCTTATTAAAGCGACACTAAATGAAAAAAGAGAAACATTTGTTAAGATCAGTGAGACGAAAGTGAAGCCCTTTGAATAGAGATAATAACATTTCAGTCGCAGAAGCCGACGGCGGTCGACGCGATATGAGTAGGATTTGGAAACGGGGTTGTATTCTGAAAGCATTCGAAATATAAAACTCATTGTACTTTATTACGAAAATTAATCGATCTTTTGAAATAACTCACGTAACTTGTTTTGAGATACAAGAATATACAGGATAAATGTAGTTTCTCCGAGATGAGAAACATTTACATCACGATAAAAAATCTTAGCAAAGACAAGTATTTTTTAAATTAATTATTAAGATAGTAATCTAAATTTAGTCTTCTAGTAATTTGAATTTTCTATACTTTGACAAATAAAGATGCAAAACTAGGAGTACTCTCATAATAGACCCTCGCCTTGAGCAAAGAACCCACAGTCCTTTGTTCTTGTGGATTAGCCTCCACCTTATCTCTTTAAATACTATCATCATCAGCTTTGACCGTAACCGCTACAAGTTCTCAAATAACTTTTACTAACCAAATTAATCTTTGATATAGAACAACTGAGTTCATCGAGATTATGAATGTTTAATTATAACGAAACATAACAGCGTTTTCTATGGAAAGTTTCACCTTAAGCGAAACGTTAACTATCTTATCTTAATAGTATAATAGTAATAGTACAATAGTATTTATATCAGAGAGGTCGCAGAACAATAATTACGAACAACACTTATTTATTCCAATCACTTTAAAGCTATTAAATCTAGAATTATGAAAAAAAAATGTAGCAAATTTTATCACCTTTCTTTCAAGCTTACAGTTTGTCGTATGTATATGAGTATCGTTTTTACCTTCGCTTTATTTACTTTGCTTTGGCGTTTTCAAATTGAATAAATGATTTTATGATAACACTGATATGTCAGAAAGAATTATCGAATATATTTTAACCGAAAATGCTTTTATGGTATTATGAAAGACAAACATTGATTTATGGCGAAGTACAGTGCGGAACAGTGCCGGCGTACGCAGGTAAACAACGGCTAAAAGCCGAAAGCCGCATCAGAATTAAGTCCATTACTGTGGGACCACAACAATCGGGCAGTGTCCGGTGTAATACTAGTTTCATACGAGGGCAGGACAGTGCATACATGATATACAGAGCAGCAGCTAATACAGTATTGCGGTTGTAAAAACGAACACTTATGTTAGTTTCAGAACAGATGTCAGTAGAGTATTGCTATTGTTAAAGCGTACAGCACTGAGATAGAATAATACTGTTATTTCAGTAAATTTTAAAGCACAAAGCAATATTACCCAAACAATACTGTTTGTCTCGACATGTTAGTTAAACATTAGCAGTCCTGCTCTGTCTACTGCTCTGCCACCTTTTTCTGCCCTCGTGTGAACCAGGCATAATACTCCGCCCGCGATCGAACCACCCAGCCGACCTCGCCCAACAACGGAAATATGAACAAATTAATTTGATTATTTTGACCGTTGTAAATGTAGTCATGTCTTCTATTTTGTTAAAGTTAAATACGTATTGAATTATCACCAAGTTTATGAAATGAATAAAGAAAAATAATTGATAAGTGACAGTTTTTTATGCTGTCCCCTAACTATATAATCAACATTTAAAGAGCAACTATATTTTCGTCAAATTTATACAATTTTTTATTGTCACGATTATAAAACTTTTTGTAGGATGCTCTGTATTTTATATTTAATAATTTGTATCATCGCAAAGTAAAATAACAACACTACTATCTTACAAAAAAATATAAAATTATTTAAAAAATATTGCTAAAAGTAATTAAAATAACTTCTAGTTACGAACTCGCCGCAATAATGATACTTCATATTTGCACTAGAAAGGAAATTACGAACTTAACATCAATTCAAGGGGCAACTTAATCCACCCCAACTTCAATACTGGAATGAATTTTTTGTTGCAAAACCGCCAATTAAAAGTTTTAAAAATATAACAACTAAGTTTTCGATGTACCAATTTAAAACGTATTAGTAGCTTTTAGAAAACAATACTAAAAAGTTAAACTAGCTGCATTATTAAGCGAAGTGCCACAACAAAACGTATATGCATGTTTTAGTTTTGCTTCCACAGCGAACGCTCGCGGCTTTCCATGACAAATTGCCCGCGTCTCCTGCGTCTACTCGTTAATTACACGCCCGGAATGGAACGATTGTTAAATTGCATTTCACATCTATTTAGGACATGTGGGAATGCTATTTAGTTTAACCGCTACGCTAATGGGAATCCTACTTTGTAGAAGGTTTTACACTCTTTTACTGTTTTTTGTAATTAACTATATTTTACGTAATTATCTTAAGTAACAATATTTTAGTAAAAATTGATTCCTTCTATCGCTTTATACACTGCAAATTCAGTCAAATACGTCTAACAGAGACAAAACGTAGGTAAATTATCTTTTTTAGTATAAGGTGGCAAACGTACAAGCGTTTAAATTCACGTAGAAGATATTTCTCCTTTCTTAGCATCCTCTTTTCTGCCAAAAAAACCTCCACTTTGTATCTCTTCGATACCAGAAAAGCGTGGGAAGGGAAATCAGGTTAAACATTCATCACGCGAAATTCGGAATTGCTTCTACTTAACACTTGGCTTCTGTGTGATCGTCGGTATTTTACCGGCCGGAGACATACAAAGTATGATGCGAATTTATACTAATCAAACACATCAGTATGACAAGAGTTCATGTCCATCTTTATTGATCCGTTGCGTGTGTACTAAATATAAAGTCCAATAAAAGTCCCCCTTGCGATAGAAAGTCTCGGATTTATCGGTCTAACCCCATGTAAATAAATAAAGTGGAAGTCCATGCATTTCTTATGAGATGTAAGCCGCGATGCGAGCGGGTTAGAAAAAATATCGATAGCGTTTCGAAGAAACTTCATTTTTATATTTGTACGAACTTCTGTAGCAAATGAAACGGGCTTGTATCAAGCGTTTGTTCATTTCGAATTTGACATGTGTCGTGCATTTTGATATGTAATTACATGGCTCACAGAGAGCGCGTATTAGAATTTAACTCAGCTTGTTTATAGTGCATTCTATCTATTATTATGTACTTTCATTATTATGAATTGGTGAATAGTTTTTTATAAATATATGTATGTATTTTACGGAAGAATTATAAATGTTTTAAATGTAAAGAACAAAACAAATGAGAATCAAATAAAATCACACTTAAGCGGGAAAACATATAATTCGAAATTTTAAAAGTAAACAAATCGAAGTAAATATGTTGCAGTATTTTCGTACTGTAACTTGAATCTGATTAAACACTTTTAACTGCGGATAAAAGTTCGATTTGGGAAAACTGGGGAAGAAATGTAGCGGCAGGTAGCGGGGATTCAATTCAATCAGTTCCCTTCGGTACCTTTCAACGCCGCGATTTGATGAGATTGTTGAAAATCGGAATGGTTTGAGAAAAAACTTACCGTTGTATCGCGAGCTCTAATGGAAAAACCCTGTTGGGCGCGCATACGGAATAATATATCCACTGTTTACGATACAGTTCTGTTAACATCATTTTAGTTTTTTTTTTGACTAAAAATTTCCTGAATTTGATTCAACGCTTCAATTAGATATAAATATACTACCTACTAAAAATGGTTATTTAGGATTTTTTTTTCGAAGAAAATTTGAGCACGTAAATTTAGAATTAATGGAAATGTTTTGTGCAGACCCTAAAAAAAAAGCAGTCGTTGGAGTAACAAAAGAAAAACAAAGCATAAAAAGTAACTCGAATATGGTTTTAGAATTGCATTTTTGATAGATTATTCGATGATTGTGGTATTCAATAGCTACTAAATTAAAATTTTCTATATTGATAGGAGATAAATTATTGATTGCGTATCGTCCTGCTGAAGTACCGACTGAGTTATTGTCACTGGATGTCGTCAGGAAAAGATCGAATGAACATCGAAAGGGCGGAGCGACGCGGCTAGTCTATTTGTCAACATCATTGTGATTACGCCACTGCTGTCCAAATAAATTGGATTGGGTTTAAAGGTGCCTACATTTACTCTAAATTGAGTTACATTTTGTTTCAGTTGTTTATCTAAAATATGGTAAGATGGTGCAAAAATTTTACACATTTTAATAAATTTGAAAACTGAAAAGTAAACATTTCTCTTTTTCTCATTGTAAAATTATTGCATATTAATACTACTTAAAGATATTACTCTTCAACTTTTACTAAGCTAAAGTGCTCTTCATTTATAACTGTCAGAATACGTCTGATCTAAAAGGAGCATTAGTTGTTTTAAAAGAAAATTCATGTGACACATATCTCTGTCACAATCATGTTACCCTAATGGTGTACTGTAAGTTAAACTGAATCGTTTGAATGCATTTTTCGTTGTAATACTTTCCAGCCAGTGTGTTTATATTACCTACTATAGATTGAACTAAAAGTTTTTTTTTATATTAAATTAAGCGAATCGAGTGATCTCACTCGTCAAAATCAGTTAAGCTTTTTTTCTACATGGGTTCAAAAACGGACATCTAAAAAAACATACAAACTCTCAAAACACATAGACTTTTCTATTGGGCAATAAAGAAGCATAACTTGAAAGTCCTTAACGCCGTTTCTGAAAGAAAATAGACAAATCGGGCTATCAAATTTAACAGACAAACAAACGAATACGAGTCCCGTATTTAACGCATTCCAAACACATCGTCGAGGGGACCTGCCGCCGGCCCGGAGGGTCGCAACACGACGTGGTCTAAATGTTTCAGCTGAATTTACATCCTTATATAACACGTTACGACTAACACCCTGTATTTATTTGTTTTGACTGCTACAAGATATTTACTTGAGTTCTAATCAATGTACAAGCATATAAACAACTATGTAAGTAACAGTTTAGTGTTCAAGTGTCTTTAATGTAGAAAATCTACAGAATGAAACGGTACAGTTTTTAATTTCCTAGGTAAATTTTAATCTTACACAAGGAAAAATACATTATATTAATTAAGATAGATAAGCTAACTTCGTTTCCGTATCATTTATTTAATAAAATGTCACTTAAAAATCCGTTCTGACAGTTCAAAAAAGGGTTTTCGCGAATCTCCAAAAGTTTATTCAACTGCTTGAGTAATTAGTTGAACAAGTTTTTAATCTATTGTTTGAAGCATCTGTAAAAAAGGAGACAAAAACGAAAACGTCGTAAAATTAAGAAAACAAAGTCCATTTAAAAGTCGTGAGTACAATGGGGTTCGTAGGGACAGTGGGCTCGCGGGGGCACTGAACCAAGACAATTGCCTATTCGTAAAGTTACAGAGATATGGCACGAGGAAGTAGAGTAACGACGCTTATGGGACAAAATGATGAGACGTACTTTGTAGATGCGTCTTTAGAATTACAAGTAAGTTAAATAATAAGGCTAATTTAAATGAGATATAGTTATCTTAAAAAGTAAATGTACTTTGTCAAAACAAGTAAGCAATTTGTTTACTTATTTTGACATAAGTTTACATGATAAGTAAACTTGTTATATAAAAGTATAAATAAGTTTAAATTACATGAAGTAAGATGTTGGTTAAAATGAAAATGATTATGTGTCTTTTTATTGAGTTCTATAAAGAGAACGGTGAATTTTCTTCTAATTCTCTCATCATTGTAACGGCTTGAAGTTTAGTAATTGTTGTACAAGTCAGTGAACGCTTATTCACTAGTACTTAATGACTTATGTATTTACGTAGTTGTAAGCTGCACACCACTATCAGATAACTCAGTACGAAGCACTCTAACGGAATTGGTAGAGAAAATAAACAGGAAAGTTTGCGAGCGAGATTACACGTGAGAAGCTCATGCAGATATGATTGCACAGGTCTGTGATATGTTTGCATACTCACTCGTACTGTTTATTACCTGACAAAATAATCTAATAAAATTACGAAGATACGAAGCATATTAAGTATCATTTTTATGAACGAACATTTGAAGGGGAATTTATACAAAGAGGTATATAAAAGCCAGTAAAGCCTTACATAGCTCGGGTCACGGAGGTTTCGTCGGATCACTGTCCCGCGGGATGATGAAGGCGCGTAATTTACTGTGTCCCGGTTTCGCGGTGACAGATGGTCAGTCGCCTTGCATTCCGACATAGACGGCAGAGGCGACAAAACCAAAGAAAACCCGGATGCGGTATTACTCTGTCACCGCACTTTAATTAACAATACCCTACGGTTCATCTTGTGATATAAAATAACATTTTCTAAATAAAATGAGTATTGCTTGAAGAATAAGTATATTTTTGTGTTAAATGAATGAATGTTGGTGGGTTTTGATAGATATTTAGGCGTTTTTTAAATAATAAATAAATATATTCAGGTAAAAGATAGCAGAAAAATTGTATGTAAGATAAGGTGTGGAATTTGTTTGCTTTACGCCAGTATTGAGAAAATCCTTTTAAACTTTTAATATGCAAAAGCTTTTTGTACCGTCAATACAGAAAAGCTTAGAAAAAATGTTGCAAAAAAAACAGTACTTCATAATAATATTATACAGCACCATTTTACGTTGCATGGAAATTTCGTCACTCCAAACATTTAAATTAAAGCTTCATTTACTAAAATCTCCGCACCATCTGCGACCCCGTGACTGCTTAGATTTATCATTCGTGCTGCTGTATTTAAATCTTGCTCGTTGACATTAATTTATTGAAGTAGAACCGTTCGTGTTATCTTTCAGCAAAAAATAGTTTTGGGTAAAATTATTACAATATTTTTTTTATATCATCAGGCCACCTGGATTCGCCGAAAAAGTGAGGCGACCGTTGCCCATAGACATCCGCAAATTTGGATGCGTTGCCTACCTTTATACATCGGAGAAGGGAACTAACAAAAAGAGGACATTAACCCTACCTATGCGTCCCTTCCTCCGTAAAATCCACTTTCCCTTCTCATCCTATCCTAATTAGAAAATAGTGGGAAGGGAAAGAGACACACACATCAGACGAAATGAGGAATTGCTTCTACTTCACGCGTGTCTTGTGTGGTCGTGGTATTGCACCGGTCGACCGAACCCATTTGTGCACGAAACAAATATTGTTTTTGCGGGATCTACCTCTGTTAATAATAGAAAGCAATATTGAATATTTATTTTGTTTGGTTATGTGACTGTATTGCCTTTTTAAATACTAAAGTTAGGTAAGTAATGTGATTACAAGCTAATAAATGAAGAGCATCGATATCGAAATAATTTAGCTAATTTTATTCATCACTGATTTATAAATTAACAATTTATTTGAACGCAAGCCTGTCTGTCTTTTAACAGATATCTAAAAAGCGTCGGCGTCGACCGAATGCTCAGTGTTGCATTGACAATCCTCTCTATCTGCGCGCCTCACGCCGCTTTTGAAGCGAATTATCCAATAAACATAATGAAAATTTAAGCCTACAGCCGCTGACGATACTGTCGGGACGTCTGCACCAGATAATCCTTGTACCCGGTAAGTCTCAGGCGGAATAATACGCAAATTAAACACAAATGAAAAGCATGAGAGATAATAGGAATGTGTTCTTATTAACGGAAGTAGAATTTAATATAGCATTATTTAAAATTATATAATTATTTTTACTATTGCAGAAATGTGGCTGCACATAGTCGTTTGCTTATTTTATTAAAAATATGTGTTGGCGAGTTATCTCAAAATTGATTACGTGACGTATTAATTGTGAAGGCTTCGGCTAACACACGACGTGACATGATTACCCTAATCCCGTAGACTCGTTAACGAATAAAACATTTACAAGAGCAGGGACAGAGCGCCACATGAATATTAATACGTTGCCTTCTCCGCTCCACCTGGAAGGTTATTTCATTAGCTGAAACTTAGTAGACGGTGCAAAACGATACTTATTAGCTTGTAACTTTTTTTATAAGAGAAAGGAGCATACGAGCGGTGAGAACGCCGAGGTGATCAATGACACCCATGGACATCAGCAACACCAGAGGAATTGCAGGTGCGTTGCCAGCCTTTAAGGAAATGGTATGCTCGCTTCTTGAGGGACCCTAAGTCGTCTCCTTAACTGCTACACTGAAAGATATATGAGAAACTTACACTAAGTGACTCACTTAGCGCTTAATTAACCGCTTTGAGTGAGGCGGGAAAAGACAGCTTAGTAACCATTGAATAACTCTATCGTTGGAAGTAAAATATTTTTTATGTTGCGCTATTAGCAAAATACGCTCCCATAAAATAGTGACTCAGCAGTCTGTCTGGACAAGGGTTGGATTTGTTTTGTTTTGAATAACTAACAGAACTCGCCATAACTAAATATTTTAGATTATTTATTGAACAACAAATAACAGAAAACAAGACAAGAAAGATTATATGAACTTTAAGGTCCTACAAATACATCGTTTCATTCCTTCCAAATGTATAAATTGCTACTTACTTGTATAAATTGAAAACACCAGCACGGTAACCAAAAATACTTTATTCGTTGTTAAAATCACTTATATTAAACTATACACATATTTACACTAAAACTCCATAAAACTCTAACAATTACTACATTCTGTTATTAACTTCCCGCGCGCTATTCTCCTACTATTTTTACCTATCTTTTTCTATTACAAAAGGCAAAGGTCTTGATGGCCAGTATGCCACCTCATTGGCAGAACACAAACTCCTTGTCTGCCAAAGAGATGGGATACATAATTCTTCACTCAACATACTATTAAAGTTATATAACAACTAATTCTACTAAAACTATTTAAATTTTAAAAAATATTTTATATTATGTAAATAAATATATTAATTAACTAAACAATTTTAATCAAAAAATCATCTGTATGTGAAGGTAATTTCTACAATGTAATTTTGAAATGTTGAAGTCATATAACAAAAATTTAATTAGAATCAAATGGATTCTATTTATTCTTTATCTTGATAAAATATTATATTACATTTACATAAAATTTATAGAGAACAGAAAAACAATGATATTAAAGTGTTATTGTTTTGAGGGTGCTTTTGTAATTTTAATTACACTTCACAGGTTTCTTCAAAATGTAATGTTTTAGTCTAGGGGTGACTCGAATGAAACTTATTCACAATAAATAAGGGTTGTGCATTGTTGATTATGTAGCATATGCTCCGGAAAATTACAAAAATACTAAAACAAAGGGTGTTCATGAGGGTTCAACAACCTTTCATCAAATGTAACTTAGTTATTAGAATACTTGTGACTTATCTTATTTCTTAATTGTGTTATAAATATGAATGTTTGGATTGATGGATGGATGGATATTTGTTAGATAGTATGTCCAATAGGGCTGCATGGATTTCGCTGACATTTGGCAAAGAGATAGAGCTTGGTAGAACACTTAGGTTACTAATTAAGTTTTTTTTTATTTATTCGATTCAGAGTGCAAAGCAAATCGATTTATTTTGAGAAACTACATAAAATTAATTTTATATACAAAAAAAAAATTAAAATTTTTATATAATTATTTTCAATACCGCACAATCCCTAAGTGCCATTGATTTAATTTACGATATCTGTGTGGCATTTTTATCTCATGAAATATTAACGTATAAAAATTTCAGGTAAATATTTAAAAGCTTACAATAATCCGACAAGGAATTTACAACAAACTGTTTTCTTACGTAACGTTTTACAAAGGAAATGCGCTCAGCTTCTTTTGATACCGCATTTAATCGCATAAATTACCTTTGTACTTACATAAAGCAGTAAACAAACCACCGGAAATCTTACACTGTTTTCCACAACAATGCTCCGTCAGGAAATGCAGGCGTTATTAAGCTTGATACCTATCTAGGTTTAATATAAATGAACTATTTACGTTCTAAATAGCTCCATTGTTATAAAGTATAGGTAGACAGAAATAACGTTGTTACTACAAATTATTATACATAAGTA
Organism: Papilio joanae; assembly: GCA_018248035.1. Lineage (NCBI taxonomy): Eukaryota > Metazoa > Arthropoda > Insecta > Lepidoptera > Papilionidae > Papilio > Papilio joanae. The sequence continues at coordinate 23,504 of DWHV01000005.1, read as the reverse complement.
GATCTATTATATATACGATAAAGATGAATGTATATTTATATCAAAAGTTATAAAAAATATTTGTCTACAAGGGCCGATGAATTTAAAATTTAAGAAAATCCGTTTTAGTTTACTTAGATTAAATTTTATGAATTCTTCAAACAAAATAGACTTGACCAACTGTCTTCCTCTTTGTGATTTATTAGGCGATAAATTTTCAGCAAGCAGATTTAGTGGGTTTACATCAACCAGGTGCATATTACATATTACCTTATGAAATATGAAAAATTTTGAGACTTATTATTACTTTAAGAAAAGCATTTTAACTTACAAATACGCGTTAAAGACGATGTAAATGTATTTTATTTCTATGTCAAGTTAAAAGATCCATTCAAATAATCTCGAGCTAGTATTACTTTCCAACCCAACATAATGTTCATATCGCATCTAGTACATTAAAAATCTTTTATAAGATCTGAAACGCGGAAAGCCGATAGAGCTTTTAGCGCTACAATCCTATCGGAGTTATTACTATATGCGATTTAAAAACGTACTCAAATCTCGCACGATACATGCACTAACAATAAAGCTATAAAAACTTGAAATTACACTTGGCCTATTGTTACCGTCTCGGCGGGTAGAGTGCTCTTAGACTCCTCGCGGCAGACAATATGCATATTCGCCGAGCTTCCCCTTCGTATTTCGTACGTGAGTTTTGCTCAGCATTATGTTGCGAATACCGTCGCCTAGGAGTTAGCACGACGCTACTATGTCTGGTAAAAGAAAATGCTAACTACAATGAACTAATTTATAGATTAATTGCTAAATGTAGTGATTTTGTCACGTTTTATAACTATTATTATCGTAACACTTCTTATCTTTATTGTTGTTGCCGTTATAAGAAATTAGTTGCAACAATTAGTATAGCGAGTTTTTCTATTTATATAGTCAGTTTTATACCTTCTGGTTATATAACCAATTGCATGTTCTTGAATCAAATATCAATAATCATCTATCCAGGTTCAATAAACTCTTGATGGAAACGTGATTTAACAATACGGGACACTAAAACGATGACTTTTATCTGTAATAACTATTGTTGTTTGCATATAAACACGAACACTGTAAGAGATTTCACATGTAAAAGCCCCAGCGGAGGCTCCCTTTGAAATAGAACCAAACCTTTTCCTGTACCATTACTTGCGGGATGGAATGTAAATACTAGGTGATATGAATATAAATGTCATTTAAGCAGTATACATGGTGGGTTCTGCTGTAATAACACCGGATAGCCTTTTTTACGTTTTACGTTTGCTATTTTATCAGAACCCCAAGGCTTGACCATTTTTAACGATAAAACCTTAAAATATATTTAACCAACGCTCTTTAAAGTAATTTTATTTTACTTTCATTGTATGAAAAAAATCTAATAAGTAAGGCGTTGCAAGAAAATTTTGATGGATTTTTTTAATTTTTGTAACTGAGCACAAAACAAAAATATAACTCTGAAAAGTAGGATTTTTTTTTCTATTTTATCTACTGTTTTAATTTAATAAATTTGTAGGTATACGTTTTATTGTGTCAAGAAAGACCACTAACCTTGTGATTTTTTACTTTGTTTTTTATTATTTACTTTTTGTCGATATTAAGTTGTAAGACAACAAAATCACAAATTCCAATCCCATGATCTGACTTATAAAATAGGGATATGTTGCATCAAGAATTTAATATTGTCGATAAGCAGTTTCAAAGTTCAAACGAGAATGTTATATCGGAAAATAACTCAGTAGATCAATGTAACATATTCCACAATAATTCCATAAAGAATTTATGCGTAATATCTGTAAAGAAAACATCGGAGATTAAACAATCGACTAATTAAATATTAACCTAAGATAAAATAGTCAAGTAAAAATGTTCATCAAGATTTAAAGAAATTATTTATTATTTTTACATTTGGCATTGTTTGGACTTTGGTTCCGCTATTATATAATTTCAGTGTAAATAAGACTGCATTTAATAATTTGAATATGTCTTTTTATTATGAAAACTGTTTTTGACTGCCAACTAGATCCTAGTTTCAACTGCCAAGTAGGTGAGAGTGTATACATTACTGCGTTCAGATTTTATCATTGCCAGCTATTATCCTAAGCTATTTTTAAGTTAACAGGCTATAAAAAATTTCTCCGACTATTAATTACAGTATGTAAATAAAATATAATATGTAATTTATTTATTTAATTATTTTAACTACTAAGTTTTAGGGCGATATCCCAATCATTAATTACATATGTAGCTTATTTATATACATTGCACAACAAAAAAAACTTTATTAATACCAGTAATTACGTGGCGTGAGACTGTAGTTAATAATGTATCCGATGATACGATACTCCGCGTCCTGTTAAAAAAGAAACAAAGCGTATCCATGTATCTGTATTAGAAATCGCCACTAATAGGATTAATGCAATATTAGTTACAGGGAAAACATCGTTACAAAAGCAATTTCGGCTTCGTATATTGCCTATTAGCAAGTATTTCTAACATTTACTCATGATTTGCAATATTTCTTCGACATATGAGAGCAAAACGTATCATTTTTGCTACTTGGATAATCATAGTATTAGACATTATTAAGTCAGCTTGTGTGTAATTTATGCAGTTTACGATTTAATTTTAGCATCATAAGGTTTTTACTTTGGTTTTCGTATCGTGTCGACACCTTTTAAAATAAATGACTTATTTTTTACGTTGTTATAGAATACAAATGAGAAAATAAAAGTGATATATTAACAAAATGTTGTAGTACAGTCCCGGTGGAACAACGTTCAGCACAATACGTTCCGGACATCCCCCATACGTTCCTAACTCAATTTCCCTACAAAAATATGGCAAGTTAGCAAATCGTCAGCACACCTGCGCATGAATAACGTTTTTCCATTTTCCGGTAATATGTTTAATAAATCTAAGAAATGTTGAGAGCATATTCATATGTTTTACTGTTATGAATCAATTTATTACGCGGGTGTGAATTGATATATGAAAGCATATATTAAAAGAAAAAAATAAGTTCTACATCTAAAGTGTTGTGAATGATCATGATTTTTTTTTAACTAAAACTACTAACTTTCTACTTTAAATATTTGACTTAAGTCTTTTAACACACAGTAGCACTTTACAGAATTATATTATTACTCACAAAAACATTCAATCATCACTACAAAGCCTCCAACATTAATCAAAAGATATCGCACGTTTTTTACTGCACCAAAGGGTGCGTTTCAATAGAACCCCTTCCAAATATTGGTTTTTGTCGAGGCCCGTTGCTGACGTCCAGTAAGAGCAAAATCGTGTTTCTCCTTTTAAAACCGCACGCACACTCCTGATCTTACTTTAGACGCATGCTTTTGGTGTATACTATACTTTATGGTGTGTCATTAAGCTCTGAATATAAAGTGAACGACAAAACAGGAATTAATTTCTGATATGTCGCACGGTACGATGAGCACTCCAACCGCCACACACGGCGATAAAGAATAACAAACAAGATTGCATGCGTACTTTAAGTCACGTGTTGTTCAAATGGAATATCTCGATGTTTATGATCATTAAATTTTATCATTATCATTAATCTTTGAATAAATCAAGCCAAGTTGAACACGACCACATTTTTTTTATTAAGTAATGCTCTAGTTCTTGTTTCTTTTTGTGGTAGTACATTATAAAACGGCCATTAATGTTTTTAAATATTTTGTTTATTCTAAAAATGCAGAATTTTGTTTTTTTATTAACAGATAAAGTTAGACAATGACTAGTATCAAAATATCCCATTTATGTTTTTGTTCTACAACGCATCTTCGCCAGCCAAACGTCTGAGCCGTATGTCCCTTTAGTTAGCAGGAGCGATAACAGCGCCCTGCGCGGGAACGTGAACTAATTCGCTCAATTAATGTCTCCCCTATCTACAGCTTTTTAGCTTGTTTATCATTAAATCTACGATCTTTCTCCGATAAACAGCACTTTCATGTCAACTTTTAAGCTTGATGTAATGACAATTCATCATAAATAATGGTTTCATAAATAACAGAAAATTTCATTTTATCAAATTATTTATTTTTATATCGTATTTTTACAAGTAATAAATAAATATGTGTTCACATTTTCAAATTCCTGACATTTTCCTCTCTCAGATAAGTCTTTAAAATGACATTAAATGCAAAATCTCTTTCAGATTGTGGACGTGATTTGGATTATATAAAATTTGTTGAGCTACTCAAAGTCTTTTTCCACAATAAATTATTTTTAAAAATAGCGAGTTATTATTCAGTAATAAAATATTAATTATGTAGTAATATTTTTAAGTTGTTTGTAACCCTCAAGTACTTACTATCTTCACAGTGTACACAATATCTAAAATGTATAGAGTATTGTACATAAAATTACTTACCTATGTTGTACCTATTAGGTTATTGCGGCGCGTGTCAGTCACGTGCCGCTCGAAGGACAAGTCATTAGCCTGACGCGCCCCCAGGGACCGCCTTCAACTTTTTTGTCATTTATTTTTGGTACAATTATAAAGATACATGCGTAATTTTTAGATGTACAACAGCTACGCCGTAGCACCTATCGTAGCTTTTATTTAAATCAAGCTTAAGTTTTTCCTACGATGATATTGGTATGTTTATTAATTTATTCGATTATTAATGGTAACTATACGTAATATACAGATCACACTTGATATAAAAAAAAACGTTTTATCGTTTTAATCCATGCAAAATTTGAAACCTCTTGTTCAAAATACCTCTTTAATAATACTATATACTCCTTATGTGTTTTATTATTATGTTACTCTTTTATACTCTTGTAACTTGAACCAAACACACATTATTAAAGTAGTCTTCAACATTTTAAGTTTTCACTTTGATTGGAATTTGGAAGAGATGCATTCATTCCGCTGCAACTCACATTTGAATAAGACGGAAGTTAATTTTTCCCCCTTATAATTACATTTCCAATTATACATATCATATTAATTACATGTTCTATAATATACTTTCAAGTAGAGGCACGTAAAATAAAAGGTAAATATACAAGTTGCTTTCTTTCGTTTGATTTGATTTAAACATAACAAGGATTCTAAACATATTAATAAGGTTTTATGTTCACAATACATGTTTATTTATGAGGTCAATAAAATTAAAAAAATGCACATAATCTATTTTAAAAAGTAAGTATCGAATATAAAGAACGAATAATTCAAATAATTCATATTACCAACATAGTTAAATATTTTATTTGGTCGATGATCCAAAATTACAAGTGCGCATATGAAGTGGCGACGGAAGGTTTTCTTTCTTGAATAATGGCCGCAGACTTCCGGCGATATATTTCCGCTATCTCGCCGGCAGAACGGCGTCCACACTTCCGCTTGACCGTTATGGAGTGTTAATCGAGCATTATATCAGCCAGATGAAAAACTATCTCCAATAAGATTCTGTGTGAATAAATTTTCTAGAAAGATATTGTTGCAGTCTTTGTTATTTAACATATTTTGGTACTCAAAATCATTTTGGACACTTGAATAGTAGATTTCAAATGCTAAATCTACACTAAGGAACTTTTTAACGAATCTGAGTGCGGGAGATAGACCATTATAAATTCAATAGTTTTAACCGTATGAGATTGATAGTGTGATTTATCAAATACATAACATACCTACGTTTTATTGAAATTAATTAAACTAATAACTATTAAAATTTTTAACACTTGAAATATTCTTCAGTGGAGGTATTGATTTCGTACAGCTCTAATAAAAAGTAGCCGTACCCCTTGCCTCGGCTCCGTTGGCGTCAGCAGACATCATTGTTTGCGCTTCCCTTGTCTAGATGCTTTTGTTATTATCCCAGTCTTAAAGCGGACAAAAGAAAGTTGATGCCGAACAAAGACTTAATTACACCGAAGGGTTTCCATTGCGAAATTCCTTATTACACGCAGGTATAGGCAATTCACTTGGAAATTTAAATTATCAAGAATAATAGGCAACCATGTACATTCAAATACAAACACAAATAAAACAATTAAAATTAGTATCTAACAATTTAAAATAAGAATAATATTATCGACGAACATAAATTATTTTAATGAATATTTTACACTTTAAAGTGTTCTTTAAACTTGAATATGATATTAATAAAATATAATTCAATTAAGAAAAAGAAACTTGGAAATTATTAATTGACAATTTCCAAGTAAACGGCTTATTATAAGTAGTCTTTAGATATTAGAAATCAATTCCATTTATCGAGGTCGTTCAACTATAATTGAACAGTCGATTGAGTATCGTTGCTGGTAAGAAATTATTTTTTTCAATTACAAGTGGCCAGTTACGGTCGTAGTCTGTAATTTTTCAATTTGCTTGTCTGCTTGCACTTTTATAGATAATGCGCTGTCTTTTATCCTGGGAAATAGACTACTGACTTCAAATGGTTGCATGATAATGAGATATGATTTTCTTGTGACTAGTATTGTTATATAATAAAAAAAACTGATACATTACTTAGTGTATAAAAACATACATATTAATGTTTAATTCATTCATAGAAAAAAAACTTTTCTGTTAGCTAAGGAAAGTTTAGGCAACTTATCTAAGAAAGTTTTTTTTATTGGGTTAAAAAATGAAGTATTATTAAATTTTCATCAAATGTATGCTGCTTAAACACATAAGCTAATGGAAACAAAGGTAAATATGTAACAGAGTCAACATTTGGTATCGTTACTTTGTATGAAAATTTATATTCATTTTTCATCTCCTATTCAAGTGTTTGTAGGAAGTATGGTCCCTTTGTATGTAAATCTAACTAACTTGTGTCTCTTAGTCATACGAAGAGAAATTTTATGCGACCCAAATTAATATTAGATTTGTACCGAGTTTTCACTATGTCAATTTATACCCTAACAAATTTTTAATCTTATATGTAAACACAGTCAGACGTATCAAATAGCAAAGCAACTCTTCTAATAATTAAACTTTTTATGAATTGAAAGTAGACTATATAACAGTGATAGAGCCCGCAACAACATCTATTGCACGAATGGGTGGGTTCGATCAGTGAAATGTCCACACATGTGTCTAACGCGTGTGCTTTCTGAAGTCCTAAATTTTAGTACTCTTCCCCTTTCCACCCTTATGGGAATGGGACAAGGATTTAGCGGAGGAGGGGAAACGCAGGAAGGGAAAAATATCCTCTATTTGTGCATCCCTACCACTGTCTACTAAAGGTAGACAACGCATCTGCAAATGTGGATGTCTATGGTCGGCGATCTCATCACTATTTTTGTAGCCGCTTGCTCGTTTGTAAGCAGACTATATGTAGTAATAATATGCAATTCTTTAGTGTAAGCTAATATAGTAGTAAAAGCCAAATTTAATAATCATATGAATTCTTTGAAGCAACATAAGAGTGTCGTGAAGGTATAAGAAAAGACATTGAAAGTTTTTTTAATTAAATATCCCTTTTCATTCAGCCGTTCTATTTATAAAACAAACACATGTGAAATCTTATTAACAGTCCTTATAAAAGGGCTTAATTAAAAGTCATCTTAATTAGGCTACGGGCAACACAACGTGCCCAAAAGTTATAAGATAATAAGAAGGAAGTAATTAAAACATTACCGTACAAAGTCAGAGGTTTCCGTCCCTTCATTACATGGGCTCAACAAGTTTACAGAATTACCAAATTACAGAGCAAATTAACTTTGTAATTTCGTAATTCAATTTTGCAAAGAACATTGAAAAGAAACATAAGAAAGTAATAAAATTGTAACGAACCAGCTTGTTCCTTGGAGATTTAATATAAATTAAGTATTGTATTTGGAGTTCAGTTAAGTTGAGAATCTAACAGTTGAAGTCAAGTAAGTCAAATCTTAAACAAAGACCTCAAATTCAATTCAAAATGGCGCAACCAGTGAATTACAAACAACGTCTTTAACATTAATCTACGTATTGGAAACAAAGCATTGCAACGCATGCCTCAGCTAATAATAGACAATTGTCTATATACTTTTAACTTTTCCATTTGTTCAGAATTAAAATTTGAAGCTCATGCACACTTTAAATATTCAATAGACTTGTTCAATACAATAATAGGCATAAAATTTAGGCAGTGAATAGTATTCCGATAGGAAAACTGCCGCTCTAGATTATCGCTGAGTAGAGAAGTCACCAGTTTTCGTATTTAGGCTCGTTCGTGTCGGTCGGCGCTCATTCAGCACTTGCAAAATGGCCTACCTATAGCCGCTTCGCTACCTTCCATGGGTTCGATATTACCTAAGGGTTCATCGTAAAATTTTGTTTATTTTACGTTGCCTTTCTGCAAAGGTCAAACGTGCAAATTTAGGCAGTTTTTGAAATAGAAATGGTAAATAAACATTGAAAACTTTGCATCAAATGAACACCGAAAATTTACATTTAGTTTATAATATAAATTCTTATAAGCTTTGTAAAATAAAGAAACAAAGGTTTTGTTTCTGTCTACTGATTTTTAATTACAATAACAAAGTAATACTTAACCATACGTATCAAGCATTATTTATATCTTATAAAATTGTTTACAATTGTGGGAAAGGTAGGCGGCTCCCCGTTTGTCCCGGTGTTTGTCCACGTGTGCGCTCCCACGGGACGTTGCGTTCAGCGTTATGCTAATTCTCTACACATCGAGTATTATTGTTTTTATCTTTTGTACCTCTGGTTGCCTTTTACACGTTTATTTATTATTAGACTTGTAATGTATCTCTTAAACATAACGGTTGTTACATTTTTTTAAATTTCAATTTTATGTAATTTTTAAACGTCGGTTTTGAATGGCGAACCTGTGGAAAAATACATTGTTGTCTCTGTCATGCCCTTTGGAAAAACAGAGATAGCAATGTTTGTTAGCACAGGGATATCGGTAGTGGACCCTTACGATCAGAATCTAAACCTAATTAATAAAAAAACAGAATGCGTTACTTATTACAAAAAAAAAAACTATTTCTAAAATTTGTCTGCGTTTGTTCCGTTAATCTCCGAAATGGCTGTACTGATTTTAACTGAACTTTTACTGTAATGGTAGCTTATATGTACGGGAATATTTAGGCTACTTTTCTAATTCCTCACTGACGAAGTCGTGAAGTGCTAGTAATATTCGTTTTTTGAGTTCGAAAAATTATAGATTATGTTGAAATAGTTATATTGTGCCAATTGCAAAAAATGTGAGCGTATAATAAAAGTTTTGGTCAGTCAAAGATTGTTAATATTTTAGGTAAAATATTTAATATCTCCGTCAAGATGTATTCATATATTCATGGGAAAGTTTACATAAAATTGTACAAAGTCAGCAAAGCCAAGACAATGGTGATTGATTCAAAGTTTTAATATTGTTCTGAGTATCGCAGATTATTAAGTCAAGGCTTAAGACACAAGCTGAAAGCGAAATTAATATTATATAAATGAGCAAAATATGGATATTCCGTAATACTGTGATCGTAGAAAGATTAATATGTTTTGTTATTCCGGAAGAGGTGAACGATTTCAATCATTATTTCACATCTATATATATAAAAAAAAGTCGTGTTAGTTACACTATTTATAACTCAAGAACGGCTGAATCAATTTGACTGAAAATTGGTGGGCAGGTAGCTTAGAACCAGGAAACGGACATAGGAGAATTTTTACCCCGTTTTCTATTTTTTATTCCGCGCGGACGGAGTCGCGGGTAAAAGCTAGTATTTTATAAGAATTTAGCTACAATAATGTATTTATATACAGAGACATTTAATGTTGCTGAGAAAGTTGCTAGTATTACGTCAGCTTATATCCATCGATTGCAAGTTTCTTAAAGCTTTAGAATGGTGTTGGGGGAGCTCCTCGGCCGTCTCATTTGCCGCAGACAAGGAAGAGGCGTGCCGCACCTGTCACTTAGCTTGCCGAGTCACTGTACTTACGATCATTATTGATATATTCATCCACATCGATTTTGAATGATCCCTGCCACATAAATTATTTTTTCAAACGTTAACTCTGTATGCTTTGGTATAATATTTTCGTAATTAAGGTTATATTTACTATGTAATTATACTTAATTAACCTACACATTTTTATATATTACATAACATTTAGAAGTATATAATGCGCTTGAAGTTATACGATTTTCAAATATATTAAGCATTTTATTAACACTAGTGTCAAAACAATAAAATAAAAACTTAATAGTGTTGAACTCAACAAGAAAGAAATGTAGTCGTACCACGTTGGTCTGAACGTTAGTATTCTTCGGTTACCAATACTCGTATATACATGGGAGAATTAGTTTGCAGCAATTACGCAAATCAAATCTAGCAATGTCTAATATGTCCGATACGTCTGAAATACCGTCTGAGAATCTTGGCACTTAAATGGAATGTACGTAATCGTCTCCACCAACACCGTCCGGTCTCCACTACGATACTACAAACGCACAGATTGTTCCTATTATTTATAGCCAGTACCCGACCCCCGTAATTTCGATGCGGAACTTTCCCTTCCTTCCTTTCAATATTACAATGTTAAAAAAATATGACGATGTTATTGGAAGTGCCTTCTCGCGACTCTGGTCAAGCGGAAGGGGTGATTTTTTTATGTAGAGTTCTGATTTAACGGCTCAAATCGATATAAAATCGTAACACACATCTTTTAATTTTAGATTAGCTAATAATAAATCTAATTTGTTAACGTAACATCAGTCGTGATCAATTACATTGCAGATATGTATTTACGCAAAAATTAAAATTGTTTTAAATTTATATTTGTAATGAATTCTTTATGAACTACTTACCACACCTTCCGCAAGGAATAAAAAAAATGCCTCTGTGTTGTTCCAAACTTCGTTTTACACATATCACAAATTTTAGTGGGATCCATGCTGCCATCCATCTACACTTTCTCAGTTATTAAATTAGTAAGAAGTAAGATTTACAATATTAGTAATTTTACTATCTAGTTTTCTGGTCTAAAATACGTAGAAAGAAAATTTAGGTTAACATATTATCTACGTAAGGGTAAAACTGAAATTAAAAAAAAATGTCTTAAAAATTATGTGACGTGCATTTATTGCTCTCGTGTAATAAAAAAAAGGTTGGACAACTCGAGGGAGCGGAATTTTAAATGCTGTTCTCATTGTTTTTATTTTTTACTAAACAAGACGAGCGCTACGCATAAATTAAATTCCATAAGCTTTTGTTCCACAGAAGACGAACATTATTCTCGCTGAAATGAAATGCATTAAGGAATGCGAAAACAATTTCAATTAGTATGATAACTTAAATGCTTTTATGTAATAATTAATTTGAAATCTTAAAATGTTTTTTTTTTTAAATATGAATTTATGAAAGCTTAAATTGAAGCTGACCCGCGGAGAACGCGGTTGGAAATTTTGCATAGGCCGCATTTCATCCTGACATTACATATTTATGAGTTTTGTTTCAACGGAGAGCGGTTCCGATCTTCGAAAGAAAGTAAAACATTAATGAACGCTTTAAAATTCTGTACGTGTGAATACAAAAGATGAATCAACATAACACGATATAAATATTAACAACATTTTTCTCAAGAAGTTTATTTAAATTTTTGGACCACTTGTATAACTTATTGACCAATAGTTTGCTTGGAATCTCTTGTTCTGTGACATATCAAATAAAAATTTATTACAGTACATAAAATGATTTAAATGTAAAATAAGTAAATTTACTGAAACTGTTAAAATCTTAAATCTCAGCAAATTTTTCTCTTTCGTATTAAAAAAAACACTTTAAAATACTTCTCGTAATAATGTCATCGAAATATTTCACTATAAAAACTTTATAATAAGTTAAAATTATTATTAGATGGAAAGTAATTTAATTACTAAAGCGTACCTACAGTTACACTACGTGTTGATTAGTTATGATTCATTGGTCGATTAACTATGGAGTGCGGACTATTGGTATTGCAGCAGGCAACTGCGGACCGCATACCGGAAACACAACAACCGGAATTGTTCGGCCATTACTCAAAGAGAGAGTGTCCGGCTTTATCTGTTAGCGCATTTCGCACGTTAACCCCCGATGTTACATTTAGAACCTTTAATACCTAATCTTTTACGCCTACAAACATTTCTGTACATAAAATTTTACGGAACCTTTCAAAGGGGAATGATAAATCGTGTAAAAGATAAAACGTTAAAAACATGAATCGCTTAAACATAATAAACGGAATTGTAAATGAAGGGTACTCGGAAAAATGAGATAATAAAATGTTTATTCGTGTAACGTTTTTTAAATAAAACAGAATCAGACATTATAACACATTTTAAACGCCGAAAAACGTTGGTCAAACGGTTCCAGGGATACAACGCCTTAAATAATTACCTACGTGCCGGCCTACCCTCATTTCAATCCAAAGAGGAAAGAACATTTTCATCCGTGCGTAACAGCTTGCAGTAACAGTTATTTATGAACGGTCCTCCAGATTTCGGCGTTTATAAAAGTTTCCCCATTACAGAACATGGACGAAAAACTCTACACGAAAATAACTACCTACTAACTAATAAATTAACTGATCATGGGTTGCGTAATAACAATTGCAAATATCGTTAAACCTTTATAATAAAGCATCGAATTAGCCTTATAAAACAATTTATTAGGTAACTGTTATAGACATCGAAACAAGCATTTTTCGAACAAGCAAACAAAAGCAATCTCTTATCGTGGGAAAAGAAAGGTTATTGTGAAAAATAAATTTCATAAAGACGGACTTTGATTGGAATAATTTGCTTGCAGAAAATAAAATATAAGTTTCACTTTTTAAACTTAATGTTACTCTTTAAAGAATTGTTAAACTGATAGACATATTTTGAATATGTTACATTCATAGTAGTCACCAAAATTTATTTATCTTTAGTGGCAAAATTTTAAAAGGTGATCTTGCTATTATTTTTAAACAGGCGTTTTTATATTTTAAATTTCTTAAAATGATTGCAAAGAATACTATACCAGACTTTTACTGCCATTGGGGAAGTAGGCCAGCTGGTCTCGTGGTTGAGCTATAACATTGTGCAACATAATTTATAGCTCGTCGAGCCCCCTGTAGTTACGTAAAGTGAACCGTTCTGTAAATAAGACACTACGTTTTGTGTTTTAGAGTCATGGAAACACGACTTGATTTATGTAGTTAAGTAAGTAAAAATCGAAATTAACGTAAAGATCAAACAATAATTACATATTTCATTACATTGGTAAATAATTTCAATGTTCTTTCAAATTCTGATAATATAATATAACCGTAAAGTAGTAAGTACCAGCTTTTGGCAGCAATTTAATCCGCGCCGAATTTAAAAATCTAGTAACAAATAATCTAGTAAATAATATCCTATGTTACTGAATGATAATGTATTTTTCTAATGGCAAGAGAATTTTTTAAATCGGTCTAATAGTTTTTGAGTTTATACGTTACATAAAAATACAAATCTTTCCTCTTTATAATATAAGTGTAGAAGTACAGTTAGATAAGTCCATAAAGTTCCTGGTTGCATACTTTAAGTAATTTAACTTTATTCCTGCAATTTAACTGTTACTTAAACAGTTTCAACTATTCCCTTATAACTTAAGAAAAGCCAAATACATTACCTTAACAAAAGTTAGGTTGAGCAAAGTGAGGCGACGCTGGCGGTCTAATTGTCTAGAATAACACTCAAGATTGGGTTGGCTCATAGCCGCTGGCGAACGCAAGTTAAACTCAAAGTGGTAAGTTTCTGAAAACCCTGACTAAGATAAAATGATGATGTGCAAATATACTTAGAAGCATTACTAACCTTTTTTATAGAATCAAAGATTAATGTAGGAAATTAAAAAAATAAAATTTATTAATTTAACTTTTTCCCAAATTTGTCTGTGATAATTTCAGTAAAAAAAGGTCGAATGAGTAGTTTTTTTTTTGTTATGCGATTTAGTGATAAGTGTTTATTAATTTAAGACTTTATACATAGCAAGTAATTTCAAAAATCTCTACACACAATATACTGTAACACAAATTGTATCGTCTGGAAATTGTTAATTGCAATTTGTGGTTCAGTTTGGTACTTAACTAGATAGTTTACCTTCAATTAGCGAGTTAATGGGCCAAAAGACTTAGAATAAATAGCCGTGGAATTGCTAATGTATTGCGGCTGAAATTTCCTAACAGTTGCATATTTACGGTCGATATTCATTACGAGAACATACTGAAATTAACTTGTATAGTACTAATTAATAATAATAACTTATACCTAAGATGGTAGTTTATGTGTACAATTTTGTCTAAGTTAAAAATTCAGTGTTGAAAAAACTACACGAAACTTTTTAAAGTGGTGTATTTCTCAACGAAATCAATTGAAGTACGGATGTTAAAAATAATAAGGTAGCTTAGCTGTAAAACGTAAATGCTGGAACATTGTATAGCTGTCTGAAGGCCTCGATCTCTGGGGACTCGTAGCACAGTCGTAGCGCCGGTTACGATCGTAGCAGGGACGTAGCCCCGGTAACGAAGCTAGAGCTACGACTGTGATAGATTCGCTTTGAATTAATTTCACAAATTAAATCTTCTATGTATATTTTTATGTTTGACTACCAATTATGAAAAGTTCAGTCTTTTGTTTAGGTCTTTACTTTTAACGGGAGTAACAAAATTGATATTTCTGGAAAATTATATCAAGTTGGTGGAAATTAACTATAAATATACGTTTTCAACTTCCAAATTTCTGTAATTTTATTTTTAAAATTAAAAAACAAATCACACACTTACAACTACATACATTTGTATCGTATAGTCTTGTAAATGTAATGTCTTGTAATCTAGTAATTTCCAGGAAATAAGCAAAAATTAAACTTTTTAAAAGGTTTACAATGTTTTTAATCATGACTTGAAGTACCGAGTTTCCAAGCTTATCAACTTGAATGAAGTAAGATACTTAATAACTTAGTTTTCAATAGGCTACGTCTACGGTGCGCTATTTTGCCGTCTATATTTAGTTGATTCCGCATTATTAAGTTCAATTATTTACAAATAAGTTTTTAATACTTGAGTATAATCTATAAAACTTTATTCTACAAAAACAAACAGAAACAAACAAATATGCAACATGAAAATGAAGTGTTGAAGTGTTTAAATTACTTACTACCGTACTCAGTGTTTCAACAGTCGCTTAGAGAAGTTTTTTTTCTAAATATACACTTAGTGCCTCCCTCAGTGACTTAGTTAACGACTGTGAGTGCGGAAGTAAGTCTACGATGGATGGCAATTCTAAATGCACTGCACGACAAATGATAGACGGTACAAAATGCTGCAGTTAAATTAAGGATTTGAAACTAAAATTTGAATAAGCACAAACTTATTTCTGTGAATATTTGTTTGCTCTGTGGCACTCTTAGGTAGCTGAGACGAATGTAATCAGTATCGTTCATCGCCCCACGCAACCGGTAGTTGGATTTCTTGAACCGTGAAATTTTATCAAGAGAATTAATCTCGTGAAACATTCCCCTCGGACACTGTACTCTTTTTTTTAATCCGGATGAAATTGATTTCAGTTTTTATCCTAGATTTCTTTACTTCTATAATTTAATTTAATCTTTTTTAAGACAGTCATTTTTAATTACGCAATCTATATACATTGCCTATAATTTCAGCCTAGTATCAAAAAGTATGATTGCGATTTTATTTTTGTATAATACAAAATACAAAATGATTGTATACTTATTAAATTAATTTGATAATTCTGCAATAAAACTTCAGTGTATTTAATTAAGAAATTAACAAGATTTAACGGTGTACTCAAAGATCTGACTACAATTTCACCGAGATTTAAATGGCTGAACACCAGCAGCCATACCTTTTTCACTTTTCCTTGAACCTCTTTCACTTAATTTTAATGCTTCTTTACGTTTCTATACTTACTCGTACAGACAACACATTAAATTATGGAATTTACAAAATAATAAGTATAAAAGTAGTACCCGAATTATTAATCATACGCTCCTAACATACACAATGAATAAGAACGTTATACACATAATTTAACAAAAACACCGTTTTGAGATTTCCAACGTAATGTTACTGTTCCTGTAAGCATGAAAGGGCTCATAAATAAGGTTGGAGGATGTGAATATTTTATAAATCCGTTGCCATTATCGGATAGGGTAAGGACGTCCGGACTGGTTCGTTTCGATTGGGGAAATCTGTTACAACCTTTGTAGATTTGTTATACAATCACAGTGTATTGTTTTGTAATATACGTCTGTTTGTTGGTAAAGAAAATAAAAAATATACACTTTTACATAAATGTAATATTGCAATTAATTGGACACATCATTCGTACAGATCATTGTAAATTATTAAAACTATTACTTTGTCCCTGGAATTTTTATGTTTTCTTTTCTTCTCTTTAGTTTTTACAGTGCGCTCTATCTATAGCCAGAACTACTAATACTTGGCACATTACTGCAGTACACTTTAATTGAAACTGAAGTGTGAAAACTTTTTAAAAAACCTTACGTAAGCTTTCGTATTTAAATAGGGATTTTTTTGTTTTCGTTTGCAACTGAAAAACCCATTGATCCGGCGCGTATCATGGCAAGCGACGTATAAAACATTCATGAGCCCCCGATGTTACTCATTCATGACACCTCAGCGCCGGGACACGATTAAAAGATTGCCCGGGTAACCGGACCGTTACTCTTTGTTAGTAACACTCAAAACATTTCAACTGTATAACTCAATGTTTTTGAATGGTACGGTGGCAAACGTTGACCGCCAAATGACCTACGTGGTTAATTAATTAATTAAGAAACGGCTTAACTCACGTTTGATCTTCCGGTGGCGGCACCGACTAGTTTCAGACCCACTGAGAGACTCAACTGAGAGAGAGAGAGTGCGAGACGCGACCGCGACCGCGAAGTCCTCGGATTAAACACTCGCCCTGAAGATGGACCCCCGATGGGTCCGAAACTAGTCGGTGCCGCCACCGGACGATCAAACGTGAGTTAAGCCGTTTCTTAATTAATTAATTATGATGTCTCACGAAAGTTTAAACAATTTAATCTGACCTACGTGGTCATCAGAAATAACTGCCCATGTTATCTTTGTTACTGTTATTTTACATACACAAGTACGTAAAAAAGCAATTGCTGACATAAAATTTAAAACGTCTGCTAATGTAATCTTCGAAAAAATGTACTATAGACTAATATTATGGGGCTTCTCGAAATGAAAATAATAAAATCATGAAAGATACCAACATTTTTGCCATTTTATTATAAATTGTAATTTGACTTATTCGTTTAAGTATAGCAGTTTAAATACGTAAGCTTTATTAAGTCTCTAAAAGCTCGGAATACCATTCTCCAATAACTGGAAATCCGCTTGCGATGTCTAGAATTTTCATTACCCAAAGGACGAAATAAGATCAAAAATTGTTCGGAGGGCCGGAGAGATTATAAATGCAACATCGCTTTATTGCTAAGTTATCAAGAAATATTTTGAGGGCCGACAGAATGTTCAATTACAATGGCATGTGAATTACAATGCCTGTTTAAAAGGAGCTTTTCTCGATTCGTTTGGAATCTCGGCTGACAACCAAAATTGGCGTTTTCTTTTCGAATAACACATTTTATAATACATAACAGACATTTTTATGTCTCAAGAGAAATACAAAGTTTATGAAGCTTTTAAGATTTAGCAAAATATTTGGTGCATATTTCTTATCTTATCTATTTATATAAAAGAAAGTCGTGTTAGTTACACTATTTATAACTCAAGATCGGTCGAACTGATTTATCTGAAAATTGATGGGGAGGTAGTTTAGAACTTGGAGACGGGCATAGGAACTTTTTTTATCTTGTGTGCATTTTTTTTTATTCCGCGCGGACGGAGTCGCGGGTAAAAGGTAGTTTCTTATATTATACTGTTACACGTAGACTTTTTTCATAGCATACATACAGAATAAAAACTTACATAAAATTTAAAAAAGTATTATGTCGTCCAGTTAATATGTATGTACAAAAAGTAATATAAACTTTTACTTTAATCTTTTAATTAAATTAAGAAAATACGAAAACCAATTTCAAAGACATACCACGAAGCAAATATTAATAATTTCTTTGTAAAAGTGAAGACATTTTCCCAATTTAATTTCGCCCGAGGACTATTTTTAATTAATTAGCATCCCGCCGCTTCGACATTTGCTTTTTGAAGTAACTATTTATTTGCACCTAAAAAAGGCAACTCCATTAGTAGAATGAACGTCGGCCGATGAATGGGGGTCATTCAGGAGAGATGTCGTCTGTCACAAAAGAAATTGGAGGTAAAAGGAAACAGAAGGGACGGGAAGCGAGTACATATTGCTGCTTTGAAATGTTCGCGAATTTGTTATATTTGATTATTTATTTTAAAATATACCTACGAGTATCTTGTTTTATCTCGTGTAAAAAATAAATGGTTATTATTACATTTTTGATATTATCATATTTATTTTGATTTATTATAAGTCTAGTCATAAAATGGTTTTGAATTTTCACGAGGTTAGTTTTTCTGGATGCCTTTAAATTATATTTATATAATAGTTGTCGCCCACAACTCTATCTGTGCGTTATAACCTTATTAAGTAGCCTATGTGTCCTTAAAGACTATGTTCTACATCTGTGAAAAATTTTATCACGATCCATTGAACCGGTCTGGAAATACCTTCTAACAAACATCCATCCATATATCCAAACATTCGAATTTATTAAATTTCTAGCTGTCGCCCGCGACACCATCCGCGCGGAATTAAAAAATAACTTTATTAGTAGCCTATGTGTTCTTCCAGACTATGTTCTACATCTATGCCAACTTTCGTTAAGATCCGTTGAGCCGTTCCGGAGATACCTTCAAACAAATATCCATCCATTCATACAATATAGTATTTATAATATTAGAAAGATATATAAGTAAGATGATCCTGATACCTATCAACTTAACATACGTTAGTTTATATTTATAGACTTGGTTTTATTGATTTGTTTTTAATAGGAAAGCAAAGTAGCTGAATCGATCAGGCATGAAAATACACAATTGATAAGTCGACTGCAATAGTGCGCAGTTGGAAACGGATAGGCGATAACGAATGCAATTTTCCAAGCCCCTGAACATAGTTAGGGCGGGGCCAGGGAGTGATCCAGGGATCTTACCTAACTACCACCTGCTACAGGGCGCCCCTGAAGCAATTTTTGCAAACACGACATGAAATACGAATACTAGGAAGTTCGTAGAAAATAAAACGGTACTTATACCTACTCTGTAACTGCTTATCTCTACCAATATAATAAAGAAGAAAGAAGAATGATTGTATTGGATAGGCTTCGAAACTACTGGACCGATTCGATTCTTTTCGATTCGATTCTTTCATTGAAGGGAAGCTACAATACCCCGGGTGACATAGGCTATATTAAAATTAACTACTATACTTTCGGTGTAAGAGGTCGCAATTCACAATAGAACATTTTGTGTTTATTTCCATATACTCGTGAAATCGTAATCTTTGTTTCAATCGGACGAAAAGTTTACAAAAGTAAATTAACAAAAACAAAAGCAAAACGCAGCTTGATAGCAACAAGATACCCAGTTTTAGTTTTAGAAGCTTAGTTGGATTACCCTACACGGTTTTCTGACTCATCTAAATTGTTATGTAAATGTATAATATGGCATGTATTGTCTTGTTAATCCTAGATAATTTAGATAAATCCACGTAAATTATTTCGCTGATGCAGGCAATAAAATTTATGAGATTCATACTATTTGTATCGGTATAATTGTTTAACATGTGGTTTTGGTATAAATCTGTAGTTGTGGGTCCAATCAAAGCGTTTTTGTAGTGGAAATTTCTATTTCAACAGAGTTTTACATACAAAAAATTTGGCAAATGGCGATAATAAGAATACATTTTCCATACAATTTTTGAGCTATATAGTGGACAATTAGCAGAAAATATAATGATCTAACCATGCACTCCTTATGCACCTTACTTTCATTAATAAGTAGTAAAATGCCTTATCAGTTGTCAGTCGCCGCAGCAAAAGTAGACATTCAACATAAAAATCGATACCGGTATCCCTCCTCGAAACTTTCTAACGACATAACCGCGTGCAATTGATATGCCCCAAGAGTAGGCCCATTGTAAAGAAGGGAAAATCCCGATCCGAAAATCTTGGGAGAGTTAGGAGTCTGTAGAGCCGGCATCAGTATTCAGTTTGCGTCCTCACCCGGTGTCGGTTGCTTTCCCCCGGCCCGCGGGCTGCGGTAAACTCCTTTGGTAATTTGACTTTGTTGTTATAACTCAGTTTGCTTGTTTGTCGCCGTTTGCAGATTTATTAGTTTAATGAAACGTTCCGGTCGTATTGACGGTTGCATTGTTTTTGCGTCCTGCGAATTTTGCTGCGACGATGTGAAATTCGTATCAAAAAATATAGATTCGGTAGGATGTTATTGCAGACGACTAACGCAATAGAAGCTAGCCGCGATCGTGTATACAAGTATTTGGGATTGGTTCCATTAAATCACAGTATTGTCCCGTCGATCCTATTGAGTTTGAATGGCGCACACCGCACTAGCTTCATCAAATTGCAGTGAACGGACGTTAGAGCACTCATCGAGCGTACCCGACGTTCTGAGGGTAAAAATTTGAATGGAATATATGTATAGGGAGGAATGAAAAGCTGCGGTGGTGCCGACTACGCTCATCGGGCGTACTTCCGACCACTCGGACGTTGGTCACAATACATTGGGACGGACTCAATTTGATATTGAAATTGGAACCGCACCGGTGTTAATATTCTTCTCAGAATTTACGGCTTAGATTTTTACTTTTTGAAAATTGGAAAGTTTTAAAACGATTTAATTTTAATTAAAAATCTTATCTACATTAATTATTATTGAATTTTTAGTGTAAAAATAGATAACCGAATAGGAGTAGCGAGATAAAGTGTAGAAATTGAAATTATATTTATACTCGTAGAATACTATGTTCGGTCGTTCCAATATTTCTGTATGAAAGAAACCAATAACTACAATATGGTACATATTCAAGACAAAGAGAGAAAGGAAAAAACAGTTAGACTGGTGCAATTTCCGTATGTTCCAGGCACGTGACTTTACTTTGATTAAACCGCTAATATTGACATAAAACTTTTCAACAACAACATCAATATTTTAATTACTTCAGGAGCTTATAGATTTTGTCGAGTTTGCATTTAGATAGTGTCACCACTGTGACGAAGCTGGTAGGTCAATGGATTCAGAGGCACGGAGGGTTTGTCCCCTAAATCAAATCCCTTGTGTAGATCATTTAATGATCCTATCCCTTATGCGTTGCTATAATGTAGGTTACTGTGCAAATAGAACTGGGTGGTCTTAGACGGCTTGTATGCAATTGATCGATACATGTTTTTATACCCTACAATTGCATACGACATTGTCTGTGAGAATTACGATGTAATTAATTATGAAAATCTACAAAAGTATGTTTATTGACATTCTTTAAGGTTTATTCTTCTGTGGCAATATTTTAAAAGTAATTTTATGACTTAACAAAGTTATTAAGCAAATGTTTTGTGTTTCTAGCTAGGAACAAATGCGTAAATCAAGTACACAGATGTATTGTAGACCGACCCCTTTATGTTACATCTCAAACTAGACAAAATTTATAGCGTAGGAGGATAAAAAGGATTTAATTGTGCATACAAATATAACATTATGTTGACAAAGGAATATCTACCCTTTCTTATAATGATTGTAAATTATAATACGCACATATAAATTGTCGTATACTTGGTTAGACGCATGCCGATTCCATTAGATACCCTAATGCAATAGATGCAAGCACAAATCACATACTCTTATAGTTAATATCTTTTTTTATTATTTACATCTTACAAAAATGAACTCTAATTTCAAAACAATAAAACATATTATCATATGTGGTTAAAATTATCTTATTGTTTAAGGAAAATGAACTTTATTTGTAAACTTTGTAAGGTAAGATATGAACGATTCATAAATGTCAGCCGATAACTTGGTGACCTACATCTCTGGAGAGAGACTAAACAGCATTAGTCCTGTCTATTGGGAATAATATTTATAGGGTGCATTATGCACATGACATTTTTATGTTTTCGGCGTTGCGTTGATAGTAATATACGCATGTCTGGAGTTTCCTTTTCATTTGCAGATTTTCTTTTATCGAATGTTTATTGTCTGGTGTTATTTATGATATTGTTTAACCTATATATTATTCGATAAAGCTGTTGTATTTCTATTCAGAGAAATAGTTCGCTCTTCAATTAACGATCATCGAATGGACGTAAATCTATGTACTTTCGCCCATTCAAGCTTTCTTTTTTTTTCAATCAAATATGCTAAAACAATATTGAAAACTATTAAAGGTATATTTTTCTTATCTTTTTTTAAGTTTAAAGGTGCAATTTATATTTTAAAAAACGTAGCTTGAAACATTTTTTTTTGTTCTTTTTAATACTAAGCTACTAATGACGTGTTTACGTGAATAACAGTGGGTTAAAATTGGCTACATAAGCCACATGCGAGCACACCAACGTCAAAACCGGAGCTGAAGACAGTCGCCGTGGCCGATATCGGCCGGGATTACATCATCATCAACAGTGGGTTTTTGAAACCATAATACCCATTTAAAGAATATTGTTATCTGTGTTATGTCAAAGATAGTGACAAGGATAACGATATGTTTTATACAGTGGTTTTGGTTTCAGAAAACAACGGTTAAAATGTTAATTTAAAAATTCAGAATTGACGTAACTTTAATTAATAACATTATTGAAAGAAAATTATAATGTAACTGCCTCTTTACTAAATGACTACAAATCTTTGTGATATCAAAAAATAAAATAGTTGAGAAGTCTTACTTAAAGACAGTCATATAACATCAACAAGAATGCTCGATGATAAAGTTAATGGATGAGGAACATTAACTTCAAAGTTAATTTGCACATACAGGGATCCCACGGCAGTTAATATATTTATAAAACAATGTACTCCGTATCCTAATTTACTCATTTTATTGCCTCAACAGCAATTAAAACACAACAAAGGCAGTTTACCCGAAACGTGTCATTTGAATAAAATGACAAGTAATTTATTGTCTAATTCTTGTCCCTTCTCGAGGCACACCGACGCAGCTGGGATGCTATTGTCTGCCAAATTACTGTTTGGATTCCACTACACTGTTATTTGCACATGCAAATCAGCATTTTGTTTTCATTTCGAAATGCCGCGACGACGTTGTAGAGGAATAAACTAAGCCGCTACTAGTAGAGACACATTTTATACAAACTGATAATATATTATATATTGGAACGAAGTTCCTTATCGCGCGTTGTGAAAGGGGGCTAGACGGAAAAAAATCTTACAAAAAGTTGTCACGACACTTTTTGCTATA
>DWHV01000004.1:0-34598 GCA_018248035.1 Papilio joanae | reverse complement strand
ACTAGCTTTTACCCGCGACTCCGTCCGCGCGGAATAAAAAAAAATGCACACAAGATAAAAAAGTTCCTATGTCCATCCCCTAGTTCTAAGCTACCTCATATCATACCCCATCAATTTTCAACTAAATCAGTTCAACCGATCTTGAGTTATAAATAGTGTAACTAACACGACTTTCTTTTATATATATAGATATAGATTAAGGAATGTCGAAGTTGAACTCCGCGTTATAAAAATTTCGTGGTGTAAACTTTTCTAACCTTAATCTAAGTTGTAAAATAAACATTTACTTATCTAATCAAATTAATTCTCAACGGTCTTATAATGAAATTCGACTTGATTAGATTATTGATTACTGAAATAAAATTATAAAATACCGAAATTCGCCATAACATAAATCGAAAAAGGCTATAACCCGTGTATAACATAGGATTAGTTGAAAAGAAAGAAAAGAAAAGAAAGTTGACTCGACTCTGTTCTAACTGGATTTCCACTGTCCAAACACTTGCATAGTAGTATATTGTTAACCCTCTAATTTTCTTAAAAAAAACAAAGACAATTTTTTCGTAATAGTGTTACATAAGATAAATTTCACGATGATGCGCTTTTGTTTGCACGGAAAGGTACATTTTAAAGATGCTCGTTAGTCTGATATTCATTAATTCACAGTGATACTTAGTTAATATTTTTAATATAACTGACAAATTGTTAATACTTTAATGCAACAAAAAAAACTGCTATTACCTGCAAAATGATATATTCCTTTCCATCATAACTGAAAGGTCTGTCTGTCCGTTCAGCGAAGTACAAATCTATGTATATATCGTAATCGAGGGGTAGAACGTTCTGTGGCAGCCTGTACTGTTCATTACTTCTTGTGATTGCTGCGTCATCAGGAAGCACCAGCTCCTCGAAATCTCTAAATATTGATGCCGGATGATCACCAACAACTGATGCTATGAGCATTAAGCTCAGAGCTATTAATTTGGACATTTCTGAAATACAACTATACTTAAAAATAGATTTCAAAAAATAAAAAAAATTAGAGATTGTCTGAAAATTTGGTTAACATTTCTTGTGTCTTACATGTTTTTTTTTTAAACTAGGATATAGTTAAGGACAGTGGTCGAATGACGGAATTCAAACCCACGACTGTGTATGTCCGTACCCTTAACCCTTAAACCTAAGCTTCTGAAGCAGTAACGTTCATTTTTGTAAAATATTAAACACTTACGCTGCTTGGTCTCTCTAATCTAAATAAATTTATTAATATCATAAAGCAATGAGCCAACTCACCTGATATTTGAAATGTCCTTTATACACAATGAAATAAAATGAACTAAATTATTTGTAGATTTTAACTCTGATAGTCATAATACAGGATTTCTATATCTGATAAAATATCTATCAAATAATTAACCGCATTTATCATTAATATGATAAAAATTTGCTTGATGCGGATACAAAGAAGTTTGCTATGACGTATTCTATTAAATAATGGCATTGATGAAGATGATTAAGGTGATGATGATGATGATGACAATGGTGTTCTTCACGACGAGATCGTTAACAGCGAACGTTGTTTGATAATAGTATTAGAAAGTAAGTGGGATAAATAATGTTTGACTTCATAAAGTGTTGATAAATCCAGGTTATGCTTTATCTCAAATTAAGATCGGTTAAAGGAAAGATGACACAAAACACAAATAAGAGGGAATAAAAAAAGTGATTCAGTTTAGCCAATTTATTTATAGTCTTTCTTTTATGTCATTTCTCTCTTCTGTTATCTTATTTTAGGGTTCATTGAAAATCGGCACTAAGATATCCGCCGCAGCACATGATGATGAACACCTTTTCTTTTGAATGAAAGAATTTCTTTCTTTCTCTTTCCTTCTTCTTTCAATTTTGTACATTTTTGTAATATGTGTTGGTACAGATATTTATGTAACCTAAAATGTTATCAAAACAATAAAATTGTCTCAAAATCTTCGGCACATATTTCTATAGAGTTTTAACTGATAGACAGGTTTCTATGCTTTTAATTCTCCTTGTACTAAGAATAATATCTTGAAGAAGCAATATAATAATAGATAGCAAACATAACAAAAGAACATAAGTTTGAAATATAGGACAGTCGCTGGTGTAAGAAAACAATACTTTTAAATAAAAGTTATTTTATTTTTTTCATAAATTACAACATTAACATTACTTAATTTAAATCAATGACACACTCAATCATTTAAAGAAATTAACTGCCAAAGCCACCATCAGCACGACAACAGAAACGGTTACAGAACCCGCAGAGCTTCTGACATTTCTCACGGCAGTAAGTATCTGAACGGCGGCGTTGTTACCCCATTCCAAGTTGGATATACTACTAGACACGACGTTCACACTAGCAGAGAACGAAGAACCAAGAGCAATCTGGTTTCTGTACGCCCAAGATTGGAACTGAAACAAGTTAATTCAAAACTATAAAAGCCCAAATTGCCATTAATTCATTAGAAAATTGCCAAATAATACATCTCTGTAATACTGGTTAAGATTATTTCAATCATGGCGTCAATCAGAAAAAAAAATTAGGATGAGATACCTGTGAAATATGTTGGAACTCTCTCATGAATCCTGGCAGCGCATTTATACAGATGTCGAGTCTCGCATCGCCACCATAACTGAAACAAAGATTTATTTTAGACCAATATTTATCGACGTTTATTTCCTCAACGATTATAATTAAACTTGTTCGACATTATGTAATTTTAATTCTGGTTCAAACTCACGTAGTGCGGATAGCCTCGAAGTAGTTGTATAAGAAGTTGAGTACAATCTGGAAGTTCTCGCGGTTGCCTTGCAGCGCGTACTGGAACGCGTTAGTACGGTCGTGGATGCGGATCTTGTCATTGTACATAGATTGCTGAAGGTAGCTGTGAAAAATATAACGATTGCGTGATTTTATTTTCAAAATGAATATTTAACACTCAGTTCTATTTTATTTCTATATTAATTAAAGGGAGTTCGCGTTCAAACTGTCCATGGTGTTGGATCTCTGAAGATACTAATTGAACTTTAAAGACTTTTTTTTATAGAAGTTAACAGAAAAATGCTATGTTTCAAATTTAAATTCTGTAGAGAATCAGAGATGGTTTAAATTAAAAGTTATATTTAAAATCATAGAGCACAGCTAGCAATAAATCTTACTGTTCCAAAGAAACTCTATCTCTGGTGCAGGCAAGCGTGCGCAGCATGACAACCATGTCGGCCGTATTGTCGCTCTCGTTGTACTTCCTGAAGAGAAAGTCGTAGTCGCTGCTGTTGCCGTGACGCAGTCCGGTACAGTAGACGTAGCGGCGGGCGTTCACCGGGACTCTGGGGCAAATTAAATTTGAAACTAATACTCTGAAACACTTAAATTGTTTCCTTTTTCTCAATTTGCATCTTAGTGTGGTCTATACTCTTATTTAATTAAAAAATATGATACTAACAAATTGTTTTCATTTTGTCTGAATGCACGCCATTTAGCAAGACTGTCAGCAATGCAGCCTTCGTGTCCCAGGTTGCAGGCGTAGTTAAGGATCTGCATGCGGTTGAGGATAGTAGAAGTGGAGTCAGTAGTACGTTCTTCATAACCCAAATTACGGATGACAGTTTCCATCAGTTCCATTAAATAGGCCTGTACATAAAAAACAAGTTAGGAAATGACATTACGGCTATTTCACGATGACAATAACTTGTATTTTTTTAGCGTGCGTACACTGAACTCCTGATGAGCAACTGGCAGATGTTCCAGCCTAGCTCTGATCCAGTCAAGCTGTCCGAGAGCGCCTGCCCACACGTAGTAGTCAGTCTCATCCTTCAAGAACGACAGGACGTCGAAAGCGCGGTTCATGTTGATCACTCCGGCACGGACGAAGTATAACACATCGTTTACAATCTAAACACAAAGAAAAAATGTAAAACTTGCAAAACGAGATTTCTACTATAGATTAACAAATAAAATTAAAGACTTGCCTGTGCTCTGTTCAACTTGTGAATGCTAGTTCTGTTCCTACGCAAATGAGAAGCGATCATCTCCCAGTTATGGTCATCATAATTGACACGATATAGACCTTGAAGGAAATAAAGGCAATGTTGAAATTGGTCTACATTTTAAGGATAAAAAACAACGGTATTTGAAAATTTAGATCAATAAAAGAAACTAATAATTTAAAGTTAGTTACCAGATTGAGCTATATTTAACATGACCCAGTGATGTCCGGGATCTTTGCGGATGACAGTGGACTCTGTGGTCATAACAAATCTGGGTCTCGTACTCTCAAAGTTCATCTCGGCGCTATGAGTCCACGAGATCGGTATTTGCCACAGAGTTGGATTCGGTGTGCCGGTCAGTTGGAAGCGTTGCTAAAATAAATAAATTGTATGTATAACTGTGTGCAAACACAAATCATCGTCTCTTCCAATTTTTTAGTTACATGTTTTATTTTTAGGTGTTATTTTTGATATTAAAGTAATAAAACATTAGAAACATACTTGAGTTAAGGTAACTTCACCGTTAGACATGTTAACGTAGACATTGACGACAGGCGAGCCAGGGTTCTGAACCCAACTGTCGAACACTCGGCCGATATCGATATTGGGGAAGTCTCTCGCGAATGTCGAGTCTTGCGACACGGCCGTTCTGAACGCTGCGTACATGTCTTCGGGATAACCGACACCGTAAGCACTGGAAATTTTAGACAAAGGTAATTTAAAAAACTTTCTTAAGCTCAAAAAAATGAAGTATAAACAAAGGAGGGCTGGGTACTTACTTATTTCTCAAATAAATTCTGAGAGCGTTTCTAAATGTATTGAATCCAACAAAATGTTCAAGAGTCTTTAATACAGATGCACCTTTAGCGTAGCTCGTAGTACTAAAGTGGGAGGAGATGGACGGGTTGGTCACCACTCCAGTCCAATTCATGGGAGTAGCTCCTGCCCCAGCGTCCCAATTTAATGCGCTGTGTACATAGTCTACCACGAATTGATCATCTAATTCTAGAGATGGATCAGCCTAAAACATTATAAACAGATGTAAACATGCAAGATATACAGCAGTGTAGGACAATATTACCATAAAACATTCTTAAGCTTACATAATGAGCGCCGAAGTATTCGAAGAAACTGGCAAAAGATTCATTGAGCCACAAGTTGCTCCACCAGAAGCAAGTTACCAAATTACCGTACCACTTGTGGGCGAGCTCGTGAGCCATGATCGTAGCAATGAAGATTTTGTTATTCAAATTGGTGTGAGCAGGATCATACAATAAGTAGGCTTCCCTGGAATATAATATTACAATTAGAGACTATTAACACATAATCGTGGGGTTGTGTGATATTCGGAAGCACACTGGAATATCTTCTCACCTGTAATTCACCATTCCCCAATTCTCCATAGCACCTGACGGGAAGTCAGGCAGAGCGATGTGATCGTTTTTCATTAGTTGACCTTGACCCATGTCATAATACCCAATATCAAAGTATTCATCCAATCTATCGGTGATTCTTAAACCAATATCTGCGGCATATGCATGCTGATTGGTAGGTCCTTGTCTAGAAATAATCCGGAAAGGTTTTCTGAGGGTGCCGGTCAAGTTAGTCGCCACAAAGTCGCTGACATGGAATGCCACTAAATACGCAGAGACAATCGGAGTTGGAAGGAATGCTTCGCGTACTCGATTAGCTGAAACTCTGTGGAGTAATTAAAACATTTTATTAATAAGTTCATATTTCTTCTAGTTACTAAAAAAAATTTAAAACTGCGTCTTACTTCTACTTATTTCCATTTCAGAAAACAAACTACTTACATTTGAGTCTCTCTGATGTCCATGTTAGAGAAGGACGGGCTGAGATTTCTATCTCTTGTGATAGAAATAAAAAATCTCGATTTGAATTGCGGCTCATCGAAACAGGGGAATGCTTTTCTTGCGTGGAAAGGTTGGAACTGAGTTGTAGCGTATTCCCTAAAATCCGAAATTAATTTGTGAATAAAACATACCTAAATTTTGTTTAAATTCAATAATTAAAACTGCTCTTGTTTCTTTGCTTTATTTTCTATGTCTTGATTGCGACTTAGTTGGAATATTTCAGCAAAACTATAAATGTTGAAATAAGTATTTCCATTGCCAGAATATACGAGTAGCAGTCAATTATAAAAACATCATAATCCTAATATTACCTCTTCTGAGTTCCATAGTAGTAGTAACCTTTGTAAAAACCACGGTCAACGGGATTTTCGTTAATTCGACCCAAATAACTGACAGTAATAGTGTAGCGACCAGGCATAACAACTCTGTCGAAATTAATCTTTAATAATTCGAAATAAGAATCAATTTCGAATGGAGTCGTTGTGTTTAGTGGAACAGGTCGGCTACTAGTATCGATGACATTCACTCCTTGTATTGATACTACATTTTGGTGCAGAACAATTTGAGTTAGGTTTTGTCGCACCTAAAAATATTACAATAGTAAATTAAAGAGAACGTAAAAGAGACACGATCAGTAAAAAAGGTTTAAGTTAAAGTAAGGTTAAGGATATAAAAGCAGGAAGAAAATGATCTGGAAGTTAGAATGCATTAGAGGGTATCTATACATACAAATGAAGAACTGAGAACACAATGATGGAGGATGGAGCGATGTATGGATGGAAGGATGGATGGATGGATGTTTGTTACAAGGTATATCAAGAATGGCTAAGCAGATCTCTATGAAATTTGATGTAGATGTAGAACATAGTCTAGAAGAACACGTAGGCTACAATAATTTTGTAACTCCGCGCGGACGGAGTCGCAGGTGACAGCTAGTGTAATCATATTGTACTTGAACTATATTCAAATAATTTATTGTGTCATTAATAAATTATCAAAGATAATGCTTGTTAATCATGATAAAGACGATTCGCTTCATTACAAACTTTATCATTGTAATGATAATGTTTATCTAAGTTACAAGGAATTAGTGCGGTCGGTACTGCTGTGCTTAGTGTTTATTGTGAAATTTTGTGATATCATTTCTTGGTTTGATAAAAGCGCTAGAATTAATTCTAATTAAGCTTTAGCATCTAGCGGCTAGACGCTAAAGCTTTATTGGAATTAATTTCTATTCATATTTATATTTGTAAAACAGAAAAATTAAAGAACTACGAGTAGTTGTAAATTTTTCACAAATTGTGGATGTACAAATTATAACTAGTATAGTATGTATAAATTAGAAAATATGATCATCATAAACTTATTTAAATTGTATATGAGTTAGGTACTAAATTGTTAATAGGTAAAATTTTGCACAATTTCTAGGGCAGAACATCAAGTGACTGGTATTGATTATTTCGTTGTGTGTACTCAATCGTCTGTGAAATACAATTAATTACAGCGCCATCTATTGCGTTATTATCTACCTAATATTATAAATGCGAAAGTTTAGATGGATGGATGTTTGTTAGAAGATATCTTCAGAACGCCTTAACGGATTTTGGTGAAATTTCGCATAGATGTAGAGCATAATATGGATGAACACATACAATACTAATTAAGTTTTTTCTAATCTGCGCATACGGTATAGCGGGCAAAAGCTAGTGAAGATTATAAAAATACTTACATCAACAACGAGTTGCACTAATCCATTAAACCTTGATTCAGACAAATATACATCAAGATCTACGAAGACGTCTAAAGGTTGAACGATGTCTAAAAGTCTGTATTTTGGTGCAGCTACATTAGTATTATATTCTAAATATTCAAAATTTGATCTAAATTCTAACGGATCTGCGCTAACAAATCCTACTAAAAACAAAACTAAGGGCACCATCATCTTGACACCTGGAAAAAACATTAACTTTAATATTGAGAACAGAAGAAAAAAAAAGAATGGCGTAACATCTCTTACCCTCTAATTATGATAAAGAAAATAAACTAACTGTAACTGTTTTCCCTCAAACTTTGAGAACTTGACAAATGTCTAGGTATTAAAGATTGCCTTTAATTTATCTTACAAGAGACTATTACAAGGAATAAGTTAAGTTTTAAAAAAATCTCTAATCTAATCAAAGTTTCTGTCATTTACACAAATCGAGTTAAAAATACATAAGAATAAAAAAAAATAGAAAAACAACTTTAAATTCTAAAAGCCGCATGGACACAAGTTATTGCACGAGGGTCGGCTAAACCTGTGCACGACCACACAGAAGACAGGAGTGAAGTGGAAGCAATTCCGCGTCTGGTGAGCGTACCGGAGGCGTAATTTTATTCCACCTTTCCTTCCCTCCCTTTACTTATTAGAAAATTATGGGAAGGGTAAGTGGATTTGGCGGAGGAGTGGACGCACAGGAAGGGCAAATATTCTCTTCCTGTGAGTCCCCTCCTCCGACAATTAAGGGTAAGCAACGCATTTTCAATTGCTGATGTCTGTCGATTCGCAATTAGGCAAATTCAGGTGATGGCTTGGTTGTAATAATATACTCGTAATATAAAAAAAAAATTATAATTTCTTTGAGTTTACAAAAGTGGCCAAAATGATTTCTCGGCCTAACCTCGAAGTCTTAGTCCTTTGTAATAATTTATTTATTGAAATAAAACTTACCCATGACGGCCACGGAGACTCAAGTGACCGACTAGAATGGCATTTATTTTATGCTGTATCTTGCTAATTATCAAATTTTATCTATTTACCTACAATCGTTTTCGTGACTATAAAATTATCAATAACATGCGTATATCAAGGTATATATGTAATCTCTTGATTAGCTTTATGATTAATTATTTTTATTAAATTGTCACAAAACAAAGAAATATCAGTTCGTCAGTCACACCAATATTCAGGAATCCTTCATCGCATTCAAATAGGTTAACTTCATGAATTCGTAGAGGTTCTAAAACGAACACTACTGATTAATTTACAATATCTAAAATTATTTTAAATTATACCTACGGCGATTATTATTCGCAGCGTGGGCAGGCCTCCCGTAAGATGGACCGATGATCTGGTCAAGGTTGCGGGAGTATCCTGGATGTGGGTTGCACAGGACCGATCACTGTGGAGATCTTTGGGGGAGGCCGATGCCCAGCAGTGGGCGTTACGAGGCTGAATGGATGGATACCTACGCAGATGACTATTACGTTAGTTGATTTATTTATTAACTATCGTTATCAGCCAAAAACCATAAACACTAAACGTAGTCAAAGGTCTTTCTTAAATAGGCTTTTCCCTATAGGCCGATCGGTCAAACGGGAAACAATGCTTTAAATTTATAATTTCAATAATATATAATTTTCACCAATAGATGGCATCACATGTAATATTCGTGGGAAGTATGAATACCTTAAATAAAAAGTTTTTTTTTTAAAAAAAACGTTTCCCCTTAACAAAATAAACATTAGATTCGACTTGAAGTAAATAGCGTTGAATAAGTAAGCCATAGATATTTTGAGGGAAAGCAATTTAGAATTAATTTTAGTGAAACTTATTCATCAATCTTAGTCATCATTGAAAATAAATTAATTTGATCATTTGTATAACATCAAAGAAACCGTTGATAAAAATGAAATCCGGTACCAACTTAAAACAATGAATCAGTCTTAAAATTAATCATCACATTATGATTCACATAATTTTACTTTGGTACATTATTAAAATGGAGGAAGATAATAACCGTATTGTTAAATGTCATCTGATGCGAGCCAACTGTTCTATAGAACAAAGGGAGAATAACAAGAACACTCCAGAACATTGTTACCATAATGTGTATGTCAATAACGAACGTACTCCACAAACGGTTACCACAGTCTACGCATATGCAGTTGAAATTGTTTTCCAATATTTTGTTAAGTGCGCCATAATTTCAAATGTATTCTTGTGATAAAACCTATTCATAAAGCTTATGGATATTAAAATAAAACCAGGTAATTAAAAATTTACAAATGTATAAATTTTATTGGACCCAATAATATATTATGCCATAATATTAACAACAACAGCGGTAAGTAGTGTCACGATACTGAGAACCGCAGTATTAGCCGATCCAGTATCATTATCCCCTTCCGGTGTTACCACAGGTCTTTCTGTGCTAACTTCCGGAGGAGCAACTTCTTCTTCCTCACCACCGTCATTAATATCTTCAATAATATCTTCTTCGTAACCCCTTCGGAAGTAAATATCCATTTCAGGAATGCGACGCGCTGACCATTCGAGGTTCGTTCTAGCAGCAGCAATACCGTTCACACCAGTGTCGTATGCAGCACCAATAATATTGCGATTATCATCCAGCCATGCTTGGAACTAGAAATAAAATGAAAGTTTTTTGTGAAAATAGTTTGTAAAATGAATAAGATTATGATGTAGTGGGACAATCTCATTTATTTAAGTTTAATAAAATAAATTTTTGTTACCTCAGATATTTGTCGTTCATTGAGGAGTCGACCCGCTATGTAACTGACTGGTGTCGCTATGCTGCCCATCCTGTCACAAGAAATTACAAAAATGTAATATAAGAGTACAAAAGGTCTGGTTCATATGGTCAAAACTTATATTTCTTATAATAACTTGGTAACTACGTATGTTACAAGATTGTATTTGTTCTCCTATTATTTCTCCTTTGCCAGTTTGCTTTTGTCAATTTACACATATACAACCAGCCAGTGTCTGATAAAAATAAATACAATATCAAAATTAACTTACGCTGCAATAGTTCTATTAACGTTATTCTTCAACCACTCGAACATCCACATTGTGTTAGCTTCGTTTCCAGAGACAGCTGAATTCATAGCTGTATTGTAATCTTGTTCACGTACTGCATCATCCATAGCAACAATTGCATCTAGATACTGCCATAAGCTTACAATACTGTTCGTGCAACCAGCCGCTTCTAACATCACAGCCTTTTCACTCGCAAGATTCTCACCTAAATAGCGTTTCCAGAAGTACTGGAAATCGTCAACGGTACCGTAACGGAGACCGGTACAGTATACCCAAGGACGCATATTTGGGGGAATGCTGGAAGTAATTTTGATAGATGTCAAACTCTCGATTGACAGAGATTACGGACCTTCATTTGGTATGACCAAATGAACCTCCACAATCCATTTTTCGCTATTTTCCTTCACCATACGAATGTTGGATAAATGTACATATGTAAATCGAAAAACACATTAATACATGGCGGGATTCGAAGTCAGGACCGGAGGATTGCAAGTCGAGTTCTATAAACTAATGTTCGCTTTAATTTGAGCTAAGCAATTTATGACAGCAGATTAACTGCATTGAAAAAGTCGTAGAAACATTTTTTACCCAACTGACAAGTGTATTTGTATGTACATATGTATTCATTTTCCTTTGTAACGGCTTAAAGCAAAAGCGACTAAATTGATTTTGACAAGTGTCAAGAGAATGAATCTTCCCCCGGTGTAACGTAGGGCATACAGGGCATATAAGACAGTCTTTTTTTTGGTTTCTTAATTTGGCAAATTTTGTAGTACTTATGTTATAATGTTCTTTGCTTACAATGCACCACCGTATCTCCAGTTTTGGAAGTTCCGTCTTGCTTCAGACACACACGTATCGTGACCAATGTTACACAGGAACGTTAGAGAGTACATCCGAAGCAAATTGTCCATGTAGGAATATGCGGGTAGTTCGGTATAGCCCAGTCTTCTTGTTAGTGCACCACTTAGTCGAATAATAATATCCTAAAACAGAAAATACAGAATTTACAACCTTATAAAATCACTTTGTTATCCGTCCGTCTGTTTGTCTGTCAAGACACTTTTTCTCATGAACACATGGAGGTGTCAAGCTGGAATTTTTATCAAATTTTCAAGTTTACTGTCATGTGCGTGAGCTGTGAAAAACTTAGACTTAATCAACGCAATCAAAAGATACAGCCGTTTATGCCGCTAAAAGCTAAATAAACCTACTTCCCGTGAACTCGCAATCTTGAAATTTGGTACAAAGCAGCGTCTCATAGCACAGATAAAGAAATTGTAATTTTTCATTTACATCATATTGTAAAAACATTTTTAATAATTTTAAATTAACTATCCTTTTCCACATGAACGCGTAGAAATCTGTACGGAACACTCGGTGCGCGACTCGCACTTAGCAGGTTTTTTTTCCACAATGAGTGTGTTAAAATCAAAATAAGACTTTTTTACTGCGAGCGAGTTTAATTTAGTTTTGATATGACGTAAATGAAAGTAATTAAATTGAATGTGGATATACAGGTAGAGTATATCAACATACAGTGGCTATAAAGGTAGATGAAGACCAAAGAAAGTATGGATGGTTTGTGTGAAAGAGGATATGCGTAAGAAGGGGGTAAATTCAGATATGACGGCTAATATAGATGCATAGAGGAGTAGTACATACATACTGTCCCGACCCTCCATAGAGATAAGGTCAGGTTGATGATGATGATGATGATGACATAGCGTTAAAAACTACTATTACTATATAGTCGGCTTATATCAGACGACTGTGGACGTAGATCTTCCTTTGTGTCAATTGCCGACAAATGTTTTACGCAAGTAAAAACATTACTTCTTGGTTTGATCGTTGGTTTCTGTGACCTAAATCCCTGTATAAAACATATCGTTATCCCTTTTCATTGCCTTGACCAGACAGAGATAACAATATTTTTATACATAGATTTTGGTCTCAGTAACCAATGATTAGTTACTTACCTTCATAAATTTTTGCCTAATAGTATCATGAGCAAGTCGTCTTAGGACAAAATTGTAGCCGTTAATAGCAGCAATCCAAGGACCGTAAGAGCTTTCGAATTCTAGGAAGGACAAGATGTTGAACACTCTTTCATATCTCTTAGTACCCGCTCTACCAAACGCGAACAGGTCATCCACGATCTAAAAAATAGTTAAGAATATTAAAAGTATTTAACATTAAATGCAGTTTAACCTTGTTTTAACAAAATTGCCGTAAAATTATAAAAGGTACTCTGTATCCTTAAATTCTTAACTTGTTTCAGAAGAACCAAAATTTAGACCTATAATACATTTTTTCACGATTTTATAGATATTAGGAGATTCTAGATGAACGCCTAATTTTACAATGTTCAAATCATAAATCACAATAATAAGTAGTTTTCCTCAAATCAATTATATCAATTAGACAAACGTACTTTCAAAAACTATAACGTAACGTAACGTTTTAAGAACCTGTTACAAACAATCCTAAACGTATGCTGTACTTAATAATTGAACTACACAAACAGGAATCAGCGGAACGTACCTGAGCTCGATTCAGTTCATGGATAACACTTCTTTCAACAAAATTTCTTAAATGTCTTGTGAGTAGAGCCCAGTTGGTATCATCGTAATCAACTCTGTAGAAACCTACAAATTGATTAATGAGAGATGAGAGAAGAGAGGTATGTTATGTCCTTATTAAAAATGTGTTGCTTGTCTACCTTTCTCTGATTATTTTATTTTGCAAAACAAATGACGTATTAAAATAGTTTATGTTTTGATAACCTTTAAATGCGCCGAATTCACGCGCATCTATCGATAATTCATTATATTTATCTAAAATCGTTGACGTACGTAATCGCATTTGAAAATTATTTTATAGGCTTCTAAACAATATTTAAAATCATTTTGTATTACATGTGATAATGAAACGATTATTATTTGCTTTACACTTAATACACGCTTTCAGTAGAGAATGGAAAATTACAACGTCGGTTG
The DNA here is from genome assembly GCA_018248035.1 of Papilio joanae. NCBI lineage: Eukaryota > Metazoa > Arthropoda > Insecta > Lepidoptera > Papilionidae > Papilio > Papilio joanae. The sequence goes on along the minus strand of DWHV01000004.1, from coordinate 20,877 downwards.
CATAAGTATTAAAGTATTTCTTGAGGTACCAGATTCTTGCTTGTTGAAAATCACCCATTCCAGTCCAGTACTGCCTCTGTCGATCACAGTAGTTTGTGCTGATAAAATAAGTGAGGGCTTCAGGTTCTCGAAGTCAGGTAATGCACCTCTTGTCCAAGTAATAGGTATGTGCCAAAGACTGGGGTTTTGCGACACGCCGGTGTTACGTTCCCAACGAGTCTACAATAAAATAAAATTGATTTACTAATAGCTCATTTGTCCGACCTTCTTGCCATAAAACCTGCACATATCAGAGAAGAAATTCAAAGATGTGTGCCATCTGGTCGCCAGCGTGGTTGACTAAGGGCTACTCATATCTTACTTAAAGAACTCTTGAGCCCTTCAGTGGTATCAGCTAACAACCAATCAATTCTTCTCGTCATAAGAAAAACAAAACGAAATTCCGAACCTGCGATACATTCATCTGTCCTGTTCTCTGATCAACAATAACTGTCAACAGTGGATGACCGGCTTTCTCTGACCAGGACCTGAAGTAAGTGTCAATGGTAATGCCATTGTACGCTGACAAGGCGTTGTCTTCCGCTGCCGCTGCGTCGAGATTTTCAAACAAATGATGAGGTTCAGCAACATCGAATTTCCTGTTGAAGTTATTGGACTTATAACAAAAATCGTCTACCTTAAAAATTGTTACCTGAATTTACACTGCCGATGATTACCTGGCACTTAGATAATAACGTAGACCCTTAACAAAAGTGTCGTTTCCGAGCAGATGCTGCGTCATTCTGATGATCGAGGCGCCGCGGGCATACGTGATAGAGGAGAAGTGAGCGCTGACGCGGGACGGGCTGTTAACATCAGGATCGGTGAGGGCGTGCGCGGTGTCAATCGAGTCTGATATCATGACTGTTTGCAGTTGCTCCACGATGAAACGAATGTCGTAGCCTAACTCAGGAGCAACCTGTTGAATTACATTAGTTAATAATCTTTTAGAAGCAGAATAAGGATATCAAAAACTTAATTATATAGAATAAAACTTAAACTAGATATACAAATAGCTCAATGTATGAGTACTAGCTACTAGTACTACAAGTACTAAAATAGAACTTACCGACTGCGTGAGGTAGTACTGGTAGAATCTGGCGAAACCTTCATTGAGCCACAGGTTATCCCACCAGGCACAAGTGACAAGGTTTCCAAACCACATATGAACAACCTCATGAGAAACAATGTTTGCCACTCGCTGCCGATAGAAATTATTGGAGTTATAAGGGTCAAACAGTATCAACGCTTCCCTGCAAAACACGTCAAAATGTATTTGTGGAACTGTAAAGGTGTTTTATAAAATAAAGAAGACTTATTATAGCTATAAGAGTTAATAAAGAAATAAATAAGACTGATAGAAGAAGAGATACACTGTCGGCCTCTAACGCAAGCATGTTTATCGTTATTTCTTTCGTTATTTTCCGGAAACTAAGTACCAATCCAGTTTAACAAATTCTAGTGGGGCTATGAAAGAGCCGATCAGAGAGAAAAACATCCATAATTTAAATTGATAAACATATACACACATCATTTTTATTTATGGTGTGTTTTTAGAAATAATTTTGAATTATAGGTTATATATAGGTTTATAAAATTTTGTGCGCCGACCCCACGTGAGTGAGATAAGGCCAGGGAGATGATGATGATATAAATATACGTTAAATTAAACAGCGGATATAGCTAATATACAATTTTAATGAAACTACTGATTTTTAACATACCTGTACGTCAAAAGACCCCAATTCTCCATAGCGCCGGCTGAGAAATCTGGTATAGCAGCTTGCTTCATATTTATATTTGCAGCCATTGTGTAGTAAGGAATCTGAGTGTACCGCTCCATGGCGTCCAAAAGAAGTTCTCCGATTTCAAGAGACCAATCGCCAGTTGTGCCAGCATTGTTGCGAGCGTAAATGTCGAATGGTCGTGCAGTATTATTGTTAGAAGCGACTACAACATAGTGTGACACGATGAAAGCCAGTAAGTAAGTAGAAGTCAAGGGCGTAGTCCAAAATGTTTCAGCAATTCTACCGTTGATCGGCCTAAAAAATAATTTTTGCAAATCACAGATTGTCAAAATTTATCACACGTGGCTTGAATTGTATTGAAAACTACAGAACCAAGCAAGGCCACCTTAACAGTAATTTCAAATCAACTAAAATTATTTTTGTCTTCAGTATAATCTGTTACTTTATACAGATACGAGTATATTGGATACAATCTTTGTGTATTTTCTTAGACCTTGTTAAACACATTAGAGCAGATAACAACTCAAGTATACACTTAAACATCAATTACGCATTTAAATAAGTAGAATGCACATTGGTTTATACTTTTAGATACTGCATAGATTAAGTAAAGAAAAATAGCATGAAACGAAAAGATTTAACTTACTGTCCTGTTGTTCTAATAGGCATGTTAGAAATTGTGGGACTAAAGCTGGCCTCTCTCACAATGGTGATGTCGAAGGTGGCCTTGAAGCTCGGTTCGTCATAGCAGGGGAAGGCTTGGCGAGCGTGACCTGGCTGGAACTGCGTTGTACCCATCCATCTACAAGCGATATTCGTTGATTTAATGTGGCCTACCTTGTTTTCTTTTCTTGTTTTCTTTAATTGGAGAATAACCAGCGATATACAGTCATTTTTAAAAACAGTATCTTACCTTCTTCCTGAATTATCATGGTAGAAGCTTCTGTAAAAACCTCTCATATTGTTCTGAATGTTGCCATTGAATGTTATTTTAACGACGTACTCCTGTCCAAGTTGCAGAGGCGTGTTTGTACGAATCCTAAGGAAGCTGAAGGGCATCTCGCAAGTAGGCGATTGTCCTGGTGTCGCGATTTCTACATTATTGCGCAAGACACTTACAGAATTGATGGTTAGATCGTTACAGTGCATAACGATTTCATTAACATTAGCCACAGTTGGGCTGATGTAGATAGTGACTTCTCCATCAAAAGAGAACGGTCGTGTATTAATTGGAACTATGTCGAAGTAAGGGGTTAAGGATACTTCGTAGTGGCGGGGGCGTGTCGTCGTCGGTAGACGGTATGCTGGATCTCTCAAAACCCTGTAGAACTCCTCCCATTCATCTTCCGGTACAGGAAGCGGACTTAGACTAAGGGTGCCCTGGACCAGGACTGTCCCTAAAAGTAGCAATAACCAGCGCGCCCCCTGCAGATATTTACAAACATTTTATTTACCAAGCTCCTAAATAAATCAATTAATTAGTTTTACAGAACGTGACTTACCATGATCGTGCTGGTTCACAATGACAAAAAATTGGCTAGTGTTATTCCCTTGTATCGTTTTATCGCAATCTATTTTAATCGTAATCTGTTTATCTTATCCAAATTGGTCATTACTTATTATAAAGGTTGAAAAGAATTATACTGCTCGTAGGTCGTATAATTCGTTCGTAGCTCAAGTTATAATAACAAATTAAACAATTATCTCAAATTTTAAAAGATAATTGAGCATGTTTTTCTAATCGTTGATAATGTTGTTAAAAGGTAGTGGTTGTATTATAATTCTCAATTTTATCTTCTAATGTCGATTACAATCAAGACAAATTTCATTGGTATCATTTAGATAATAGAATTACGTTGAACCAAGTACATACTTGTTACAAGCCTGAGACGGTAAACCTCGCTGTTTTCTTTCTTTCATATTACATTTTAATTATTCGCTTTTATCTGTAAAACTGATAGAAACATTTACTTATCAGAGCACTGACAAGTCACTTCATCACCTTTGTCGAATCCTTGATGTGCGTTTAAAAGACTTGATACACCTACAGATGCTAAAAATCTATTTACCATCTGCCCAAGACATTTTGCCCTATCAATATGCGGTGTTTATTTAAATGCATAAATATTGAAGCTACTTTGTCATTATTCTATGTGTCATTACAAACTAACTATTACTTATGTTATTTGAAATCTATTCTTTATTTACCAGATATAACAAATAATTTTACCATCCCGCAGTGTACTCTCATCAACTCTGTACTAACAATCCGTATATGAAGAAGGCATTGCTCGGAAGTATGTTCCACATAGCCAACGTCACTTTAATCCGTTGCACCTTCTTACAGAAACGAAGTACAAAACATAGAAGTTAGAAGTTTCAGGTTTGACCTCAAAACTAGAAATTAATTTTATCACAATTCTTTATTTCTTAAGTCCCATTTTTCTCTTGTCTGAATATAAACTTGAAATCAGTCATCAAAGCTTCTCCAAGTTTAGTTATGTTTTAATTATTATTACCATCGCTGTACCTAAGCACTACTACTAGACGGGAGGGAGAAATTAATGATTAACTTATATAGAAACGGCTAAAACACTCACGTATATATATCCGGTGTCGTCACCGACTTAGCCGTGTTTTAGTTTCTATATAAGTTAATGATAATGTCTCACGAAAGTTCGAATAATTTAATAGAAATTAATGAGAAATAAAAAGACCATTTGAGACTTAAAAATGTATTTACATAAGACTCTAAATAGTGAAGCACATAAATAATAAAAATAATATCTTACAGGATGTAATTCAAATAATAAAATTAACGATAACTAACAAAAGAGCAGATAATGAAACGAATGACGTCATTGCTGATGATGGTAATGTTGGGGTGGTTGGTTCCACGACAGGTGGTGCTGTAACAGTGGGTACGGTAGTGGCAGGAGCGCGCGTGGTCGTTGTCAGTACAATCGGGGTATCCCCGTTTACGAAGTAATTGTTGAAGTCGCTGGCTACGGCAGCCGCCCAGCGAATGCTGTTCCGTGACGCTTCCGCTCCGTTGTACACGCTCTGGTAATCATCTCCTAAAGCTGCACGATTCTGGTCCGCCCAAGTTTGGAACTAAAAGAGCATTGGTATACATTAACTGTCTATCACTCATCTCTTAGGATTGTCTGTTATTAATAGAAACTCAATGTAAAATGCAAGTGTGCAAATAAAATAAAATAAATCGGAAAAAATTAAAAAAAAATACCTCTACGATTTCAGCTTCAGTTCTAAGTCTTGAAGAGATATATGACAGAGGAACGGAAGCAGATCCAAAACTGTAAGAAAATTATGATTAATGAAAGTTTGAATAGCATTTTGTAAACCGACAGATCGAAGAAAAAAATTGCGACTTATACTTACGCATTAATGACAGTCTGCAGGTTATTTCTGACGAAATTGAAGACAATTTGTGTATTTCCCTCATTGCCTGTGGTGGCAGAATTCCAGGCTGTCGTGTAATCTTGGGGACGAACTATGAAGTTGTCTTGAACAATAGCAGTCAAAAATCTGTTTGAAAAAAAAATATATGAACATTAACAGAGCACACATTAGGATATTTTTAACTTTAAAACAGCACTTTGTTTCAAAAACAGCACTGGCCAACCTTTGCGTTTGTCTGCCTTTTGAAATATGTTTTAACCCGGTCACAGAATAACTTTTTTGTATACTTAATAACAGTTCCTTTGCGCATTTTAATTAAATTTTACTATTTTCAACTTACGTATTAAGGGAGGCGGCATGAGGGGTACAACCTAAGACGGAAAGGAGCAATATTTTCTCAGTGTAGACGTTGTGATTCTGGAAACGGGTCCAGAGGAAGTTGAAATCTGCCTGGGAGCCATCGCGTAGACCGTTACAGTACACCCAGTTACGGCTGTTCACTGGTACCCTAAGACAAACACACCAATCAAAAAACGTCAAAATAGATGTTATTTTTTTTTCTCGGGACATGCCATAAGATTGTCAATAATAATATAATCAAGAAATTTTTGACTGCCAAAACAAAATCAAACGAAAACTACAAATACATACTCTATCCCGTTATTGATAAGAGCACGGAATTGTGCGTTAGCGGCCGTTCTGCACTCTTGTACGTTCATTGCACATAGCACAGGAGCCAATTGATAGCGAAGATAGGATCGCATGAACGACTCGTTCGCTTGAGGGTAGTACGTCAGGTTCCTGATCGCTGTAGCTGACCATCTTACCATCGTCGCCTGCAAACACATTAACATCGACGTGGTTGCATTTAAGGTTCAGTGAATAAATGTGGAATTGTTGAAAACACTAATAACATTCTTACTAACTACAAAATTGGTAGCATGAGAATACAGCATACCTCTGTTTGAGCCAGTAATGGTGTGCCCCTAAACCTGTTCCTTATCCACGAGAAACCAGTGAGGGCGGCAACCCATGGAGTGTATTCAGTCTCGTTTTCCAAGAATGATAGAATACTGAAGGCCTTGGTGTAATTCATGAGGCCAGAGCGAGCAAATTGGAATACGTCATTCACGATCTATAAAGAAATTTGGTTACAATTGATAACTTTTATTTGTCGTCGATGAAATTGATAATACTCTTAAATATAGTGTAGTGCTTGAAAATAATTATTGGTCAACCATACCTGAGCTCTATTATATTCGTGGATCTGAAGCCTGTCTGGTCCTCTCAAAGCCAGCGTAATGAGATCCCAAGTGTAGTCATCGTAAAGTACTCTGTAGAAACCTATAAAAATAAAGTAGAAATTCATCTAATTTCAAGGTACCACGTGTACAAGAGCGATAGACAAAATAATGTGAGTCCGGCCATGCACTTGTCCGGACTGGACCAAAATCTACACGTTCAGGTTCAATGTGGATCATATGGAAATGTGTTTTTCGATTTTCCATTTCATATCTGCACGATGCAACCTGCACATATCGGCGAATAAAAATTAACAACCAACCCATACTCTCCTCGGTGGGGACATTATGAGCTGACAACGAGATAAAGAAATCTAGTGAATTTTTGGCATTATACCTGTTTGCTGCTTGTTGAAGATAACCCACTCATCACCAGTGGAGTTTCGGTTGATGACCGTAACAGCCTTGCGAATAATATGCGTTGGCTTGGTGTCAGCAAAGTTGCGGTTACTAGCGGTCGCGAACGTTATGGGTATGATCCAGTTGGTATTCACAGAAGAATAGCCAGTGTTTATGTTAAAACGGCGCTAGAAAATACATGAACATTTAGAAATCTATAGTACATCATACACATGTAGATTTTAACCTGTTCGTATGTCAAACAACTACGTAAATAAAACAATAATAATATACAGAGCAAACCTAAAGAGCAATCCTCTAGACAAATAACTGAAATAATACAACTTCTTATCGTTAATGTATACTAGTATGTCTACAAAAAAATAGTTTAACAATACCTGAATTATAGTCATATCACCATTTTGATGGTTAACGTTGACAAGTAAAACTGGATGACCAGGTTGTTCAGTCCAGCTTTCATAATATTCGATGAAGTTGAAGTCTGATCCATAGGCGGCCAATGAACCGGAAGATATACCGACAGATTCCAAGTTTCGGAACAAGTGTATCGGTTGAGCAGTTGAATAAGCCCTATGTTAAAAGAATAATTGCTTAATTTCGATTCTATAAAAATAATAAGAACTACATGATAAATATTTCATAGTTTTATGGCCGACTGACTTACCTCTCTACCAAATAATTGCGTAGACCCTCTCTGTGGACGTCAAAACCAAGGAAATGTTCCGTCATTCTAATAACAGCTGCACCTTTGTTATATGAGATTGTGGAGAACATCGTTCTGACAGCAACCGCACTTCCGATTCCAGGAGTTGTAAGTGGGTGAGGATTGTCCGCAGCGTCAGCGAGCAACGCCGTATGTACTTGCTCTGTTATAAATCTAGTACCTAAACCCATGTAATCTTCAACCTGGAATAAAAATAGTTATTAAAAACTAAAATTGACAAAGTGTAAGTAAATTTACATATTTTGAATCAATTATTACGAACCCAGTCAGTGAGGAAGTACTGGTAGTATCTAGCGAAACCTTCGTTGAGCCACAGCACTCCCCACCAATCGCAAGTGACCAAGTTACCAAACCACATGTGAGCGATTTCGTGGGAAAGGATATACGCGATCAATTGTTTATAGTAATCATTGGTGTGTGCAGGGTCGTACATCAAGTAAGCTTCCCTGTCAAAATAATTATTATACCGTTAGTGAAAACTTTGAAGAATAAGAACAGATTCAGTTTTGTTAGATTGATTATCTCGAACCAACGGCCATGGTCAAGCAGATCTTAGTGCGTGATCATAGAACATTGCATAATCAGTGGAATAAGAACAAGAATTTGCAATTTGGGTCAATCACACCCGGAGTTTGTTACCGAATATACGATTTATTTACCTGTAAGTAAGCAAGCCCCAGTTTTCCATAGCACCTGCTGAAAAATCAGGTATCGACGCTTGTGTCATTTTAAGGTAAGGATTCATTGACCTAAAGTTCAATGCTGTGTGGTTATTCATCTCAGCTAGAAGTTCTTGCCCAACGTCAAATGCGTATTGACCCTGGTTCGCTTCGATGGCGCCCTGTCTTGCGATTACCTCATAAGTTAGATTGCCGTTCTCTAATACTGACAAGGAATGGTATTCGGCTACGATTAAAGCTAAAAGATAGGTAGACATCACCGGAGTTTGGTAATAAATATCATCCTGATATAACCTGCAAAGAAAAGACAAAACATTTTTAGTAAGGTTAATAGTTGCCTATTTTGTATTTTTCCTGAGTTGAAACTGTTAGTTTCAATAACTAACGCCTCATATGCGTTATCGTTCCCAAGATAAGTCATACAATTATCAATTAGTGTAAAAGCTTACGTATTCGGACTATTAACTGTCTGTCTGATTCTAGTGCAGGACCAACTCCTGTGGGTTACGGGACGTCTGATGGTTATATCGAAAGTCGCCTTGAAACTGGGTTCATCGTAGCACGGGAATGCAAAACGAGCTGCTGTTGCTTGGAACTGTGTTGTTGCCATCCACCTATAACAACATTTAGGTTATACCACGCATTTCTACAATGTGCTTAAATTGGATTAATATGCGTATATAAAGTTATATCTTTACCTTATAGGATCAGTACTTCTGTTTCTGAACCAACTTCTATAAATGCCGTACATGTCATTCCTTAAAGGTGCTCTAAATGCAATAGACAATGTATATCTTACTGGATTCGTAGGGTTATACTGCATTGTATTGCTAGATAGTCTGATTCGCAAGAAGTGGTATTCTGGCTCGAACGAATATGTGGTCGGCTGTATTACATTATTCAACCTCAACACCAAAGACGTGATGTTCAAGTCATGTGCGTGAATCACAATTTCATTTACATTTGCTTGATTTGCCACAAGGGTGATATCAACCGTACCCTCGAACAGTAGGTTTGTGGTATCCACTACCCATAATACCACGTAGCTTTCCGGTTTTGTTGTATTAGGAAGACGGTAGGCGATAGCATTGACGTTTCGCTCGCCGAGAGCTACTTCGTTGGAGTAGGCATCAACATTCTCAAATATTTCGCCTTTTAATCTTTCATCGCCGAAAATTGTCGATCTTGATATCGGAGGCGATTGTGGAATAGCATGAGCTACGAGGCAGGATGCCAACAGAACTAATAGTTTGAGTGTCGCCATCTAAAAAAAAAAAAAGTTAGTATGGACTTGCTCATTATTTAATTTCTCTATTTAATTTTTTTTTATAAGAGATGGGGCAAGCGAGCGGCGGGAACATCGGGGTGAACATCGAAGCCTATGAACATACGCAACACTAGAGGAACTGTAGATGCGCTGCCGGCCTTTGAGAAAGATATATGCTCGCTTCTTGAGGGTACTGTACCCTAAGTAGTACTGGTTTGAAAATACCGCCGAAGACAGACGATTCCACAACGCGGCCGTGCGTGGCAAAAAAATTTATTAGTATAGTTTACTAGTCTATTTTATCTCTGAAATAGGAATCTACATTTTTTATTTTAGACTTTTACCTGTTTACTTTTTAGTTGGATTTGGATTGTTTTATCATAACGTATTTTTTATAAATTTTATCAGATCCGAGCATATAGCTGAAAAACATTATTTAATGACCTAATGATACAATAAAGAATAATTTACCAAATATTGATAAGTACTTTTTAGGTTCATGATGAAGTTATTTGTGATATCGTGTATTATCTTTGATAAAACTTATCATTATGAGCTCTTTACCTACAATAATTACTTTTTTTATAGAGACCTTGAGAACACAATGTAACAAATAACACTTTAATAATGACTCTCTCTCTCTGCGTATCGTTTCCTCACTCCTGAGGGTCGCGACCTTTCCTCTTGACCCTCTCGCGAAGGGTGGTACTCCACTCTGTGCGGTTCTGTGCGATGTGGATGGCATTTTATATGCTGGAGTCGAGTGCGGTGCATATTTGGGCAGTTTAGCGCATAGGCCGGTGCCCACTGGGTCTTTTCCCCTCGATATTTCCCGTAATGATAATTTTTTTCTAGGTTTAATAATGACTAAACTTTAAAAAAAAATCAATTAGCTCTAGGAAGGTAAAAATGATTTGAAGAGAGTTAGTACGAGAGATAGAAAGATTTCAATTTAAATAGACCAAATATATGTGAATATTGACTTAAGGTCTGTAAATTTTGTCAATCTCTAAATATCATTTTAAAGTGACACATTTACTAAAGTAAACACAGTGAAATAAAAAACAAACTAATATCTTAAATAGCGCCATCTAGTTTATATTTAAGAAACCTTCAAATGAATTATACAGAAATATTTTTTAAAAACTGGAACTATATAATTTGTTCTTTTATCTTCAATTTTATTAAAAGTCATTATTATACTATTCAGACACTGTATATAGCCTAATCTGAATAAGCGAAAGTGCAAGGGACGGTCATATTTTTCTCTCTTATAGAGGTTTGTCTCTAATCCGAGGTTTTCGCTTATGGAGGTCTTTTGTCGAAACCGGACAGACTCTCGCTTATAGAGGTTTCTTGCTTATCGAAGTTGGCTGTACAACTTTACCTTAAGTTTCCACAACCGATATATTTACAGCAAAGTACTTCTTAAACTACATTGTTATTTTTATTTTTTTGAAGGGGAACGAGAGGGCCGGCGATAGTATGACGTTGAATATTCAGAAGTTAAGACACGGTTAAACAACTTCACACGTGAAACTTAACCTTTTAAAACTTAATATTTTTATGCACAAGCTGAGATCAATGTTCGAACCTTGCTCAAGATCCGATTTTTTTTTTTAATATAATTATTATATATGAAAAAGATTACAAAAATAATTCGATCGGCCTCTAAACATAAGGTTATGATTTTTAGATTTATAAAATACTAGCTTTTACCCGCGACTCCGTCCGCGCGGAATAAAAAATAAAAAACGGGGTAAATATTATCCTATGTCCGTTTCCTGGTTCTAAGATACCTGCCCACCAATTTTCAGTCAAATCGATTCAGCCGTTCTTGAGTTATAAATAGTGTAACTAACACGACATTCTTTTATATATATAGATATAGATGATTTAATTTTATTAAAAATGTTAATTAAAAATTACAGAAAACTTAACACACATCTTATCATTCTTTTCACGTTTTGAATTGTATAAAAATAATCCGTATTTACTTACAGTAAGGCTGACGGCAACTAGCAAGCGGGACCGTCTTCCCCTCACTGGATTATTACCAACAAAATGTATTTGAAATATACTAACTTATTCGATAATCAATAATTATACACGGATATCTATTGAAATCATACAATTATCGCATTTTCGGTGTAATTATCTGAATAATATGATAAAGTCAAGATAATGACTAATTCCTTTGTCATACTTGTATGAAATATGATGAACGTTTACTTGCAATATTAATCATATAATTTAATTTTCTTACCTATAAACTAGAGATCAGTGCTTCTAGTCAATTAATAGTCTATTACGTCAAAATTAGTATGTAATTTTTGTAATTTTGATGACGCTACGATGGCAAATGTCACAAATGTTTCCACGACCCGTAGTTCAAATTGTAATCTTCCGCTTCCCTTTTCTTATTAGAAAAAGTTATGGTATGTCCATTAGTAGGCAACGCATCATTATCTTGTTTGAAATGTCTATGGGCAATCGTTATTTTAGCAAAATCAGACAAACGCTTTTTGTTATAAGATAAGGAGCAAACGAGAACCGGGAACACTAAGGTGTTCATCGACGCCGGCCTTTGAGATGGTGATACGCTCGCTTCTTGAAGGACTCTAAGCTTGCTCATTTGCAACCTTTAACTATAAAAAACCTTGTACTAGGAAACTTTTAAATGTATTATTTCTGTCACCAGTAACAAAAAGTGTTAAGTTTTTTCTAGAATGTATCTATCCTTTCTATTATGACCTGAAGCTTAAATGGCTAGATTTTGACGTGAGATCTAATGTATCTTATTGCATTCGATTGTTATAATTTTGTTTTAATTACTATTAATTAACGACAAGCAGTTGCCCGCGACTTCCTCCGGAAAACAAAGTCTAGTTATAAGTAAAGCCTATTTCATCGTGGGATAGTGTAGCTTCGTAACTGTAAAAATATTTTTCAAATAGGTTCATTAGTGCCTATTCAATGCTTAAAAACAAACAAACAAATCTTTCCTCTTTACAATCTTAGTATAGGTAATTAGGAATACTCGTGATATCAGTTTTTATTTTATCCACTGGTTTGAAATACTAGTATTAGAAATTATCTCATCAATAATTTATAGTATTCATAAATTTTCTAATTCAATAACTTTCCTAATCAATATCCAGTAATAATACAATTTAATAACATGATAAAAAATATTAGATCAATTTGTATTTACGTTTTTATTTGTAGTTAAAAGTGGTTGCTGATAAACCAATCTGATATACTGTTGTGTTGCGACGGGAGAGAGAATGCAAGGGGAAAAACGAGTATCCTTTTACATGTGGCATGATCATGATGCTAAGCAAAGAAATAAATAAATAAAACTTCTTCATTATAATCATAAGGAACGGAAATAAAATATTTCATGCATTAATAACCCAAAAAATATGATAACAACGGGCTGCAGGCTCAGCGTGTACCGCAAGGCATAGACATGGAGAGCTGGTTTTCAGCCTGTCCCGGTGGGCCGTGCCCCCGTTCATAGTTGCCCATCTGCTAGTTTACAACATTAAGAAATTAAACAAGAGACAAACAAACAAAATAATATAACTAGTAGCAATTTAATATAGATAATAAAAAATACTATTACTTTAAAATAAAAAGGAGCAGATTAGCTTTATATACAATAGATAGATTGATCATGTGTTTGTTTTTTTATTTAGTAATTTCAGAGACTTTGCCGCAATGCGACCATACCGCCCCATAAGTCTTCCAATTAATACACAATACATCTACATTGTTTCTTAAACACATGTCGGTCAACTTAAACATCATCCCTGCCTCGTCAGAAGACGGGTAAGCCAGGATAGTGTTAATCTGACCGATATTATTACATGTTTATTTACGCAATAATTATTGAGAAAGCAATATAAAGGGATAAAAAACAAAGAATTAATTCATATCGTTTATTTTAAAAATATACTTAGATAAGCTTTACCGACATACAGTGAAATAACAAGGCGTTCACACGACATTCCTTATAATATTAATATGTAGAAAATATGTGTTTGAAATATTATAAATTGATATACAATCTAATAATTTGGAAACATTTGAAACAGATTTGACTTTCAAAATAGATTTTATAATTCACATAACAAAGTGGTTGACACCAGCAACAACATCTGTTACACGAATTGGTCAACACGCTCGGTGCAATACCACGACCACACAGAACAGACGTGAAGTGGAAACAATTCCAAGTACAGTCTGATAAATGTGGTGCCGGAGACCTAATTTTAGTCTTCTTCTCATTCCCACCCTTTTCTTATATGGAAAAGATAGAAAGCGGAAGTGGTGGTGTGAGGGGAAATATTATCTTTCTTTGCGTCTTTTAAAGGTAGACAACGCGTTGAAGATGGCTATGAACAGCGGTAGCTTCGCCATTTCGGCGAATTTATTTGTCCGCTTGCTCATTTGATATTTTATTATATAAACAAAACAGCATATTGATAATTATATATTTAGAATACGAAGAAATACAAACACAATGTACAAGAAATAAGAAAACATTTCTATTTTTAGAATTAATTTGAAAGATTGAATTATTCCTAATTTAAATATAATGTAAAATAAATAGTTATTCTAATAATTAAGCTATTTTTTGCACATATAAAAATATTTTAATAACCTATTTATATAACTAACTTATTTAGACTAAATTGGTTTCATTAAAATGTTACATTGAATAATATTTCTTGGTATATGTGAATATATGAATTTGGTAGATTTGTATTAAAGTCCATTTTGTGTAATGATTTCTGAGAGCTTTTCTTTCATATATAAAGCCTATTGATTCTGTTTTTTTTTTACCTGTCTTAAGAACACTTTACACACTTTTTTTTAATTCCTCTATTACCTAATTAACTTAATAAAATTCATAATAAACTATTAATTTACAAGTAGAAAGCGTTAATAAATAAAAATAAGATTATTATTAACAAAATACCACTGTTCTAATTGTTTGTTTGCAGTATTTATTTTTCATTTAATGACTCCAGATCTAACGATGATTTAGACCATCAAATCAAGAAATATTTCATTTCAATAAAAAAACAGTTAACTTTTTCACGCATCAGCAACAGCCGGTCCATTCTTATCCGCTTTCAACAGCCAATCGATTATAGTCTGATAGTTATTCTGCATCCACGCAACATTAGCTGACGTCCTCTCCAACACTTGCAGCACCGGCCGGCCCAACTCACTGCACGACTCATTCACGAATCTCTGTAGCTGTAATATCATTGAAAGGGTTAACACTGCAAATATTAAATTACATCTTGAATCATTTATTAAATAATTTTATTGTTATTACTAGTTATTCAAAATGCAAATAATTTAGAAATTTACTATTATTTCTTTATCCCACCTCTTCATATTCATGTGCTTGATTCAATCTCCTAGTAACGATTTTGATAATCGAATTAAGTGTTGATACGGAGCCGACGCTGTAAAAAATATTTAAAAATTGTTAAACAATGTTCAAATTATACAAAATAATATTACAGAAATTAAGCATAACAAAACTATAATTAGTATTGTTTCATCCATATATCATGGCGGGCATCTTACTATGAAGATATGTGCTTGCAACTAAACACGAGAAACTTATAATATTTAGTTTTTTTTTTATATTACAAGGTGGCGAACGAGCAAGCGGCCACATGAAATGGCGAAGCGACCGCTGCCCATAGACATTCGCAATTGCAGATGCGTGGCCTACCCTCAATCGACGAAGGAGACGCACAAAAAGAGAATATTTAACCTTCCTATGCATCTCCACCTCCATCAAATCCAACTCCCCTTCCCATCCTTTCCTTATAAGAAAAGGGTGGGAAGGGAAAGATGACTAAAATTAGTCCTCCGGCACTACATTCATCGGACTGTACTTGGAATTACTTCCACTTCACGGCTGTCTTCTGTGTGGTCGTGGTATTTCACTGGGCGAAGCCAATTCGTACAACAGATGTTGTTGTTGCTGGCGTCTACCACTGTTTAGTAGACTTATGTGGATCTATCATGTAAGAATATAGATAAAATCACAATGATCTGATCGTGAATGACATAGGCGACACTTACTAGTCTTTAAGCCTCTGCCAGTTGGCGCGCACGAAGTTAAACGCAATGGGCTCCCCGATGGCAGAACCAGCCACCGCGGAGAACACACGCACCGTGTCCTGCTTGCGAATGCCGCTGTCATTGCGCAGAGATAGCTCCAGATATCTAAAAAAAGTAATATAGTCTACTACAAATTGAGGAAGGATTATACAAGACAAGGCAAGGTCAATTCACCAACTAAGTGGGATGTGAATTTAATTCTTTAACTGTACCTGTATAATAAATGCGGTGCCCTAGTACACCCGAGCACGGATAGCAGCAGTTCTCTTTCGGAGGGCGAGCTGGCTACGGTGAACCGATCCCAAGCGAAGCTCCACTCGGTCGCGCCGCCCGTCTGCACCCCGATGCAGTATACAGTGCTGCGAATGTCCGCGTGGATCCTGACACCAGAAATAAGTTATCCCTTTTATATGAAACCTCTTAAACTTTTCTATCACTTTCACTGCTAGCTATCATCGTTATAACATCAAAAAAGTGTTGTGTAGAAGAGAAAGTTATTTCAGAACTCGATTTTACGCAGAATTAAGAATTTCCCTAATACAAAGGGTATTCGGGAAGTTCTTAATTCTCTGCGATCTCTAAATGTTAGAAGGTTAAAAAACAAATGATTCACGATTTAATACTTTCATTCCCAATTTTATCAAGTAATTGTTTTTGTAGAAAGCGGATTAAGTTTTCAAAGTTAATAGAACGTATGAATAATTAGCAGGAAATTAGTCATTTAAATACTTTATAGCCAAGAAGAAAACATATCAGTCATTCACAAGAATGTTCTGGGATTTTTGTCAACACTACTGGCTCGTACTCTCGCTACTTGTTCATATTTTTCATGTCATTTGATGCGTCATAAGTAAGCATAATGCTGTCAAACATCAAAAAGTGGTCACAAAATCAAAGGTTATCTCACTCGTTGTACGCGTCAGGATTGGGGCTGAGCATCCAGTTGGTGTAAAGACGCACAGCGTGCTCGAGGCAAGCGCGGTGTTGCAGGTGGCAGGCGGCAGCCAGCAAGTCCGCTCGCTGCTGCGCGCGCACTACGCTCTCCCCTGCTGACACTCTCCAACCAACCTCCTCTACCGCAGCACCCACCAGCCGAAGCACGTAGCGCTGCAATACCAGAAGTTATACAATTTTTTTCCGGTCTACTGAAACAAGTAACGCCATCTATCGACTAGAATATCACTACTAATACATTGACTAGCCAAGCTATAATCGGTATTTTAATTTATCAAATACCTATTGCAATAACCTTGCCCTTATAAAAATAGATAAGATAAAAATGGAAAATTTATTGCAGGATATTGATAGGCTATATGAATTATGTCAAATTACTTTTATTGTCAATAAAAAACGTTATCTAAACTAACTCTAGACATTAGATCCGATCTAGATACCGGTTTAGTTACATATCATTAGGTATTAAAATAATTATTTTTTTGTACATTTTGTAAATCAAAAGATTATTTATTACCAACGAAAACACTCATCGATAAAATATATCTCAAAACGAGATCTTTTGTTCCACTTTTATTAGTGTAAAGTAGAAATCTAATCAAACTATGTCATTTAGGTTAGGTATCTTATGTACTCATTAATGTAAATAGGACATAGTCCATCATATTGAATTATAATACATTTATATCATATTATTAACTTCCATATCTTTGAGACGAAGCAAGATAAGTAAATTGGAATAAAAACGTTTAACCTACAAACATAAAACTGCACTTTTTATTTCATACCACTTACGACATCTAGCGACGATTTTATTAACCATGAACTAAATATTTTTTTAAATATTACACTGTTTTGTACCTAACACACGTTAAAATAAATGTAATTTAAATCTACAGATAATTTTCATCAGTCTTTATTGCCTACCAATATTAACGAAATAACTGCAATAGTTTATATTAATATAAACATACTTGTAGCGCCATCTATTAGTGATTACCTAATAACAAACACAACCACTGACTCAAAATACATTTTTGTGGCAACTTTTTAAAGAAGCATTGGAATGTTTAAAAATGTATGCACGGAACTGACCTTATACTCCAAATAGTAAGCTCCCTTGGACAGCATAATATCAATATAGCCAAGAGCAACTAAGCCAGCCTTCCATGGTACATAGCTTCGTTCATGTTTCAAATAACTTGTGATATCCAGGGCCGTTCTGTAATCTAAATGTCCTGCTAATGCTAGATTCATAGCATCGTCGATGATTTGCGCTCGATTTATCGGATGTATTTCTTGGAATCGGTTCTTATCGTTCAAAATATTCACTAGAAGTTTCCAATTATGTCGATCGTAGTTAACTCGATAGAAACCTGGAATACAGAGGATTAAGAATTATAAAGTGACTCTATATTAGAAGACAAGAATTAAAAACATTCAGAGCGGCCACCCAAGTACTGTCTGTAGCTTAAAGCGCGAAGGACATTTTTTTAATTATGGCTTTTATTTATTTTAACTGCAATGAAATAATAGACCTGTCTGCTGTATATTAGCGATGAACCAATCATCATCACTGACGGTGATGTTCTTCACCGCAATAGACCTCTCTCCGCGCAACCACAGTTTAGGCCGGGTTGACTCGAAGTCTTTCTCCGCCGCCGTTGTGTACGAAACCGGGATCCACCACACAGGAGATTTCTGTTCCTCTGACGTTATATTAACCAAAGCGAATCTTTCCTGGAAATAAACTTCCGTGTGTCAAAAATTCTTATAGCAAATGGTGATATTCGTTTGTTTTAGATGTAGTGTTGTTTGACGTCACTAGATGGCGCGGATTTTAAAGTATTGTTTCAAAGTAGCTTTAAATTCCAAAAAACAATTTATAAATGAACAAACCTGTTTGAAATGTATAACACCAGTTTTATAATCTCTAGTTATAGTCAGCACTGGGAATCCTGTCTGTAACGTCCAGGAGTCCATCACAACGCCTACATCAGCGTCAAAGGCCTTTCTCTCCCTTGCAGCGTTAGTAAGCGCCCCCCAGAGGTCGCTCTGTTCGGCGTCACAAAACTTCCTTGCATTCAAATAAGCCGTGATACCAGCGTTGAACACCGAGTCAGTGAGGAAGTGGTTCATCATACGAAGAATCGCTGAACCTGGAACACGCGAATTCAGAATCATCATTCGATTTTCAAGGATATTATTTTGTTATTTAAAAAAAAAACAAATTATATCTTTCGATAGCTTTTGAAATAAAATCTATATATATAAAAGAAAGTCGTGTTATAACTCACTATTTATAACTCAAGAACGGCTGAATCGATTTGACTGAAAATTGGTGGGCAGGTAGCTTACAACCAGGAAACGGACATAGGATAATTTATACCCCGTTTTATATTTTTTATTCCGCGCGGACGGAGTCGCAGGTAAAAGCTAGTATGAAATAAATGGACTAAACGAAACAAAAACAAATGGTAATTTACACCGATTAAAAGAAAACAAAGAAAGTAACCAATATATCCATTTGTATTTGAATCCATTTGTAATTGGATAAGGGAATGTTCGGTGCGGATTGGATTCCCACAACAGGATATAGCTTGTACGGCTTTACGATATCCAATTGTGGATTTGTGTCTACACTTGTTACTTACAAGATTATTCTTTATTTTGGTTTTAAAAATCAACCAGGAACAAAACAAAATTTAACAGAAGAAGACTAAACCAACACTTTACAGTTTTGTTTGACATAAATAACGTTTACCTTTTCCGTAAGAAATTTTATCAAATATAGCTCCAATCTCCTCTGGGTTCCCAACCTCTACAGATATTTGATGCGACGTAGTGAGTGCATCTAATTTGAACACGCTTTGTACTTCGTTCAACACGAACACTTCCATCAACTTCCAAGTCTTTTCCACCTACAAATGGTAATATAATTTTTTAGAATTTTTATGTAAGATAAGCCTACCTATAATGGTACGGTTAGGAAAAAACAGATCGGATTTAAATTACAATTACATAAAAGAAGAACATTTAATGATGCTTTTGAGGCTGCCACTTTACAAGAGTCCATCCATCCCAACCGTAACTTTTATTTATAAATTGGTGCATTATGTTAGCAGACACCAACTTTAACATAAACCAGAAGGAACTTTAAGTTCCCACAACTTTTACGCAACGGCTTACCAAAGATTTCTGAATCGTTTATTTTTTCTATAAGAGTGGTTAAGCAGACTTGATTCCTTAGTCTAATGAGTGTTACTTACTGCATCCACAGCAACATACTCGACGTAACTGGCGAATCCCTCATTGAGCCAAATATCTGACCACCATGCGGGGGTGACCAGGTTACCGAACCACTGGTGCGCGATCTCGTGCGCCACCACTGATGCCACACGCGCCTTCGCCGTTGTTGGCGATACACCTTCGTCGTAAAGCATTGCTATTTCCCTGTAAAATGCTTTGAATTAATTTAAATATCGCTTTAATAGAAGCTTGGTATCGCTTCTTTAATAAGTTAATTGTAAATTATGGTTAATAGCTAATAAAGTTTAACTGGACGGGAACACAATTTTCACTTTGTAAGCTTAGCTACTAAATTATCCCCTGGAATAAACCAAATTTATGCTAGATTCAGATGAAAATTGGATTCGCTAGAGTTCCGGTTTGCTTTAGCGGCAGTGTGCCGTAGGCTGAGCACCGAGCATGATTTGCACTTCGGTTCTTAATTAGTGCATTTGATAAAAAAAGCTAAGACTTCACTTAACATAATGTACAATGTAAGTATGAAAAAATAATATACACAATAAACAACTAACAACCCAACTGAAGGAACTGTTAAAATGAACAATAGAAGCAATTGGTGGATAACGCGTAGGGTGATAATCGATCAGTGGTCTTGTCGTATAACGCTTCATTAAGCGCCCCCAATGAACATTATTTATCTTCCCTCCTAAATAAGAACAGTTTGGATTTTCTACATCGGTCAATTTCAAATATAGTTCAATCCTTATTTTGGTTCACACAATTCGGGATAAGTATTTTTTACTTTGTTTTATTTCGCTTTCTCTAAATTACCAGGAAAATCGTTACCTAACGCCTCTTGTTATAAATATTTTCTTTGTATTAATTTGACGCCTATTATGTCATCATCATCATCATCATCATCAGCTCACTATACGTCCCCACCGAGGGGCTCGGAGCCTACCCCAATTTAGGGGTG
>DWHV01000003.1:0-35568 GCA_018248035.1 Papilio joanae | reverse complement strand
ATGAGAATCGGTCAAGCCGTTTCGGAGGAGTACGGGAACGAAAACTGTGACACGAGAATTTTATATATTAGATAACTTTACCCCCTTAAGATTAGAAATCCTCTAAAATTAATGTTGAAATTCCTAATATGTTACTTATTTATCAATTACATAGTAAAAGGCAGTTTTGTAACATAATTTTACGTCCCTACATTATTAAACATTACCAAAACCTCAATACTTCATATTTTTCAGTGTACACAGATTCGGATATACGACAAAGTCAATGTGAGAGCGTGCTTTAATAGTTACAGCACGAGTGAGATCCGTAACGATCTTTGCTTCTGCCCGGTAGCGTGTCGGATCGCCTCAACGCATCCCAGATAACGCAACACTAAATTACGTTATATTATAAAATTAAGGCTCTCTACATACGAAACGGCGCATCTTGCGCGTATTGCAAAGTATTCACATGTATGGATTTTAAGTAATATTTTGTTTATTTTCTTACAGCGAAAAAATGGAAATATTTTTTTCCAGTCTTTTTTAGCATTATTTACAAAATTATTTACTTTTTAGCATTTTTAAAGTACAAGGTTACCATGTTTGGTTTACATTGCATAGCATAAGTTGGCATTGTGGTTAATGTAAAAAACCATTTAAAAAAAATCATTGTCTGATTCGTACTCTCCGTATGCGATAAACCTTAATTAGTCCGAGCGCGGTCATCGCATCTTAGAAAGTCATGTTGACGTTCTAACGATGAATTAATTTGCAATATTAACGTATATTAATACGAAAGAAATTTTTAATCTGTAACTTAATTTTGATGGGCAAATACAATTTTACTATAGAGTTATTTTATTGAAAAATATAACTTAAAAATAGACTAACCGTCAAGAAAATGTTATTGTAAGTAATTCCAAAAGTATTATAAAATATTTTTTTTATACAGTACTTGTATAAAAGACATAAATATTTATAATCATAACTTAGATAGAGAGAAAAGATTGCTTTTATTTCTCAAATACATTATTAAAATGCACATCACAGTAATCCGATATCTAGAATTGAAAACGTACTAGAAATTTATTCAGTACACGGTTGTACCAACCTTCTTCATATTCATTACCGTAAAACTGTAATACTTATCGACAACATCATTGAACTGTGTAATCTATATTATAAGGATGATTTAATGAACTGTAACATCGTGTCACGGAGAGGGTAATACAATAGGGATAGGCAATGTTAGTTGCCTTTGACTTTTAAGAGACAGGACCTATCTTGTACACACATTACTTATCAAATAAAACGAACAAGTTCGAAGCTTGCTTGCATCTGTGCTCGTTTTCTGTGGGTAAACTCTTAAGTTAGTATAAGTTCATAGTCATTCCAATTTCAGGTAATGCAATCTTTATCCTTTCCGATGAAATGACTTAATTCATTTAGTACAACGACTCTTTGCATAGTCTAGCTCTCTGTTCTCTGTAATTGAAGCTGGCTACTAACCGTTGATTCACTTGAACGAGCAACCTTGACGCGTGCGAAGGCATCGAGTGACTTTGATGACAATAAACATTTCAATCAATACAATGATACACAAAAATCACCCTTATTTCTTAGTACTATTAAAGTACAATTTTCTGTAACCTCTGTGGCTGTGATAAATATAAATATCATTGCAAATGTATTTCGATATATGCGAGCTTTATCTTGGATTTGCCCAGTAGTTTCAACACGGGAGATATCCAAGCGGATTAAGTTATATAATTTACTGTCCAGTCTATTTGGAATGTTTTCTTTGATCCGCATTTGATAAGACTTGTTTTAGTATTAGCACTCTTTATAACTCCGCGTTACAAAATATTATCTATTAAGTGTTATGTTTCTTAAGAGACTTCGATTCGAAAAGCTTAGCTTAAGAAGAAGTTTATTTTCAAAGATCATCAGTATAAATTAATAATCAATATGTTACATAGATTAGTAGTCAGCAATCGAACAGAGACCAATCAACGTTTATAATCTATGACACATAATGGTATTCTGATAGCATGAAAGTTAATGACTGTGGCCGTATTGTGCTGTCAAAGATCAAGGAGACCAGACGTTGATAATGGTATACTATAAAATGTTCTCTATTACAGTCTATTAATAGCCTACCATACTAAATTGGAGATAAAAAATAATTGTTATTCATTTCAAAATGTAGAATTTAACAATAGATATAAAAAAATTATGTTTAATGTTAAATAATACAATTCCGAATACCAAACAGAAGTTAGTAGTATTTTATAGAAAAGTTAATATTACCTGAGCAGTTCTAAGGGCGGCAGTTACAGCCGCCAGCAACAGCAGCGCCGCCGCGCTCCACACGCCGGCTCGCATCCTGCCCACAGCAACAAAATATTATATTAAAGCAAAGTATACAGAATATCCCACTACATGTTGACAAAGGGACGCAACCCGAACAAGCACATTGGTGAAGGAATGTTGAGGCCTGTTAATCATATATAGATAGAAGAAACGCAAAAAATGCATAAACAACGCTGAACTTACAAAGCTCAAATTTAGACTGGCAACAATTAGAAACGATTTATTTAAGTAGAAAATTTAAGAAGATCTCTTTTTGCAAAGACTGTTAATGTTTAAGACAATATATAATTTATTTCCCAACTAACTACAAACTGTGAGAGGTCATACCCAGCAGTGGATTGTGAACTGGTCACGACAAACAAATGGACAAAAGAACAATTTGTCCTTGTTGTGACAGATCGAGGCTTACAAAGGTTTACGTTACATTATTGTCGCACTAAATTAAATATTTTCAAATAAAAATAAGCTCTCGAAACCGTACCAAAACATTCGAGATAGTTATAATTAAAATTGCATATTAAAAGATATTTAACTCTTTAAACTTTAGTTTCATAACATGCTAAAATCATTGCCAAGCTCAAGAGAAATTTTGACGCCAAACACAAATGATACTTTGTCATATTTCTGTGTAGCTTTAATAACTTTACATGCTATTATTGCATTTCCTGCAATTTATTTTCGGTCGTAAATACTTTCCTAGCCTTGTGCTATGGACTTAGGGTCAATAAATAAAAGATTTTATAGCCACAAGCTTCATTCTAAGCGCATCGACTTTCACTAACAAAATATCAGTGACTTTCGATTCGACTCGCCAAAGCTCCGTGTGGAACCGCATACCTATCTACCTATCTAGCAATCTTTCCTATTTTTAACTCAAATAAAAATTACAAACAAAATTTATCTTCTACTATTTAAGTAATTTTTAATTACTAAATTCAATCTTTATTATCCTCATTTAACAGAAAGAACGACATCCGAAGGAATCTATAACCTGGTACTGTTAGTTATACTACGTTAAAAAAAATTAAGTTGGGCCCCCAAATCATTAGACATAGATATAAAATCTAAGAAAATTTCTAAACATAATAACTACAGTAGCAACTGTTACACAAATTCTATCAAAGACTGACTCTAAGACTTAGAATGATAAAAATTAAATTCTATGTTTAAACAGCTCTTAATTTACATTCTACCGCCTCTCCTTTCAGTCTTTCTTTTGAACATCTTGATAATGTTATCAAGAAGATAAAACTGCTAAGTTTCCTGCTTCCTCCTGTAGCCAATTATATTGTTATATTTTGAGGTGAATAATAACGATGTGATCAAACGCGAGGAATGTGCGAATGCAATCTGTTGCAACAAACTTTCGCCGGCTGACCGCCGACAAGCCCACATGCTATCTGGAGCGGTGACGTATGACGCAACGTTATAATTGTTTTTCAGTACTACAAGGGGCCAATTTTTACAGTCCGCGAATATCACGTATGGATGGGCATGTAATCACAGTATACGATCATGTAACAAAATTAGGAATGCCATTTTGTGAACCTGATGGAAACTTACGAATTTCAAGGAAATACTTATAAGCAAATTTTATAATGGTAATTAATGGCTAGCTGTCGCCCGCGACTCCGTCCGCACGGAATTTAAAAAAAACTTGATGTGTACTATGTGTACTTTCAGACTAAGATCTACCAGAATTAATGCCAGAATTAATCGAGATCCGTTGAGGAGATACCTTCTAACAAAGATCCATCCACCCATCTAAACTTTCGCATTTATAATATTAGTAATTAAGCCACTTATAATATTATATTTTGCCACATATATATTTTTTTTTAATAAATTTACTTCAAACTTAAACAAACTCATAGATGAACATGATAAACATGTTCAGAATGAAGTCAAAAATAAACACCTTTTAGAAATGTAGCACATTCTTGTACCACGATGATATAATCAGAGTCAACAGTTATAAAAGTTTACGTCACTTTGACGACGAATTATAGTTTTTGTCCGAAGAAAGTTTCTAATGGCACGGCATTTAGGAAGGTAATTAAAGCGTGATTAATTTGAGATTAACCTGAATTTATTAAAACTGTCGGTCAACTTTGATGATTAAATGTTTGAAACAAAAGTATTACTATAATCATCAAACATAATAGGGGGATATTTTTATTTTTGCGTCTATATGTGTTGACATTGGCTGGCACATGGCAAACATTGGCACATCGATTTGAATTTAAAACTACCAAATCATTGAACTGGTCAAAATTATCGTTGTTTGGCTCGTATTGGTCCCCACCGAGGTTTTGCTTTTACAATCGGGTCAAATTATTTCTTGTCTTACCGCTACCTTGAGGTGAAAATGTACATTTTTGTACTCTTGCATGATACATGAGATCATAAACATTGTCAGATCTGTGTACAGGTGTACACAGACAACACGCGAGGTGTATTGTGTACAATTACACAGTCGGTACATTACCCACATCTAGTCACATTACCATTGTTATTTAACTATATAACATTCATTACGTATTCTATATATTTGTAAAAATATTATGCCTGCGTTGTTGTAACTATAAATATGAACACCAAAAGAAAATTTGCAATCTTTTGCATATATATAAAGGAAAATACCATCCTAAATTATACGTAAGTTATTACATAATTTTCTGCATTATTTACAACTTTATAAACTACGAGATATATATTATGTTTTTTAAACAAGTGAATTTGTAGGTCGTTTATCGTCTTAAAGTTACAAAAAATTTTGTCTTATTGTTTTAAAAACAGTATACAATGCAATGCAATTAACATTATTCTAAGCTAAACAAAAATTTTACAAAATAAACACCAGATCGACTCTAAAAAAATAATATCATTTACCTTAATTGATATTCTAGCGACGTACAAAAATTAACGAATGGTACACGGTAAGTGAGATACGAGACGGTCATTATTGTATCTAGACCGCAGATACACGTCTAATAAGTAAACAAATGAATTTAATGCTAGTCCATACAAAGGCGTTGGTACATTCAGACACATCAAAAAAAACTTTTAGACTTTCTTTCTTTTCTTTAGAAACTTTTAAAGACTGGTCTTTTGAAACCCAAAGATAGATTAATAAAAAAATCAATTTGAATTTTTTAAAACAAAATGCCACAAAAAACTTAACTAGTTAACAACACTAGCTTAACTAATACTTAGTTAGTTCTTGTCATAAGCATCAATGTGGGAAAATATCCGACAAAGGCGAGAATAATGATGCTAATTTGTCGATTGCTTGTTAAAAACCGTTTAAATAACTACGCTAACGTTTAATTATAAAAGCATTCGAACGATATTTTAATGTCATTGACCTTTAAACTGATGCAATACATATTGTTTTGAAGTGCTATGTATCATCTTAAAACTCAAGGTGACTTTAATCACAATAGACTTTTATTTTTTTGTAATATAAGGTGGCAAAGGAACGAGCGGCCACATGAAAATGTTGTAGTTCGCGACCGTTGTATAGATATCCATAATTGCAAATGCATTACCTACGTTTAATCTACAAAGAAGGGAACGCACAAACAGACAGGATTTTACCTCTTCCTATACGTCCCCTCCTCCATCAAATCTACTTCTCTTTACCATCTTTTATAAGAAAAGGGTGTAAAAATTAGGCCTCCGATACGCACATCAGACGAAACACGGAATTGCTTCCACGTGACGCCTATCTTCTGTATTGTCATGGTATTTCGTCGGTCGAGCCAGACCATTCATACAACAGGTGTTGCTAGCGTCTACCACTGTTAAAGATTTTTCCACGACTTGATTATTTAGTTAAATAAATAGTAGCTGACGTGAACAAATATATGTCCCTTATATTTTTTATTCTCTCAGGTGTCTCTTTTTCTCTGTATTTTCAAGTCAAGTAGATGTTGTTCATAAAATTTAACACCGCCGTGAGAGACGCGTTGGACAGAAACCGGTGGAAACATATCATCCGGTCAATATGTAACCTTACAAATGCTGACCACGAACCTCAAAAATGAGGGTCCGATTTAGAGAGAGGTTGAATATTCAGAAGGTCAAGTTAAATATTCGAAGTAAAAGTGTATCGCCTTAAAAGAAAGAAATAATCTTATAATACTCGTACATTAAACGTCCGTATATACTTGTAGTAAGTCAGTTCAAAGCCGAGCACTTTCTAAACTACTTGCACTCTACTTTATTTCACCAATTTAACATATCAATGACACTTTCACTGTAATAGTAACGTAATAACATCGAGAGAACGTGATGCGTACATAATCTGTGATGAATTGACTTACTAATAGGTCAAATATTTTAGAATGAATTTATAATTATTATACTAAATATGTAGGTTAGTTCTATTGTCTGACTTACACTGTTCTGCCTAAAGTATACTCTAAAATACCCGTACACAACATTTTTCATGGTAAGAAAAGTGACTTTAATAGACGAATAAACAATAAATTT
This sequence comes from Papilio joanae, assembly GCA_018248035.1. Taxonomy (NCBI): domain Eukaryota; kingdom Metazoa; phylum Arthropoda; class Insecta; order Lepidoptera; family Papilionidae; genus Papilio; species Papilio joanae. The sequence continues at coordinate 28,716 of DWHV01000003.1, read as the reverse complement.
ACATAGGATCAATTATGAAAATCATCAACTGTTGCTTTATTTAAGTAAGTTCTGCACTTTTAATGACCGAATGGAAATAAATATTTGGTTTTTAGTACTTATTACTTCAAACAAATTAGTAGGTAGTTGAATTGTGATTGTTAAATAATACACTAGTTAAAGACTGTATTCTTTGACTAGGTTTTTCTTGCGACTCCGTCTGCGCGGCATTAAAAAAAATTTTAGTAGCCTATGTTCTACCAGGTTACGATCTATATATATGCTAAATTTCACCGAGATCCATTACGATCTTCTGAAGATATCTTCTAACAAACATCCATCCATCCACCTTTCAACTTTCGCATTTATAAAATTTAGTTTGAAATTTTCGCCCGTGGTGTTGTAATTGACTCGGCGGGGGTACTGCTATGCCTCTAGATTAACTTCAGTCTAATACAGTAAATCAGCAACGCATACAACATAACACACAGAGTAAAAAATGCAGTATTAAATATTAATGAATTAGTAGGAAAACATTTACTTTTGCTTCACCGTTCACTAAGCAGTATGCACTCCTGTGACCGCCATTTCAGCCGCGGCGAGCGAAATGACTCGTATCCAGATTGCAAACAGGTTCCACCGATACACTTTCTAAGTTATATTGCAAATGTATTGTAACTTGACCCACTTTTACGCCTATTTTTTTATCTAGATATTAACAATAATATCACAACTTATCAAATAGTCTAGTATTATTCAAAGCAGGTTTTAAACTTTCAAGGTCTGAAGTGACACTTGTATGTGTCATACAATTGAACTGTCGACAAGTTGAATAAACCACCTATAGTTTGTGGCAATCATGCTTTATTATTTTCTAGCATATAATAAAAGTTAAGCTACAAGCTTATTATTTCGTCCTTAAGGTACTAATAATTTAATTAAATAAACTAATACTTATAAAAAAAAACACCGAATGAGACCGATCAATTAATAATGAGAATAATTTGAATTTTAATCGGCTAAACTAAACAATCTGATAACTCATCTGTACCTTATATAATCATCACGACACAGACTTAGCCTAGTCTGAGGGTTATAGGAAATAGTAATTTTAGAAATAAATAAACTTTGTTAATCTATATCGCTAAATCTTAACTTTTGTCAATAAGTCAATAATGTTAAAAAAGGGGCCAGTGAGATTCGAACCAACCGACATAAAAAAACAAACTTACGAGCGAAAAATATTGCCGCCTCTTTGTCAGTCGAGTAAAAAAAATGTATGTGACTGAAAATAACTGGTCGGTCTTTAAAGCTGAAAAAAAATTAATAATAATTGAGAGTTGAAATGTAACTTAAAACTACCAACTTACAGCCACAATTGATATCATTGTCGACCTTTAAACAAGGTTAATTAGTCATATTTTCCACTTAGTTGCGTAACTTAATATTCGTATTTAAACTATGCTGTTGCTATGGTTACGTTATGTTTATCCTGAAGATTTCAACTAGTATAACTGATCAATGAATATAAATAATTTTATTTATCTAACTATCAATGCAATAAATTGAAAATCCTACACACACAAGCAACACGTCAACAGAAAAGACTTCAACGCGCGGATTGTTAAACGTTAGAATTTTCGTATTTTTCACGTTACCATTCGATTTCATCATCATCATCATCATCAACAGCCTTTATCTGCCCACTGCTGGGCATAGGCCTTTCCCAATGCCATTACCATTCGATTTATTCATGAAAAATTTTAAGAATCATCGTCCAGTTTTAACCACTTCAAATAATTAGTCCCGATAATTCGATCTGCGAATTCGACTTAAACGCTTTCAATTAAGGGTCATTTTACTCTGAATTTATACAAGGACGTGACTTTCACTGGTTACATTAAGTTTTTTTAAAACTTTTTCTCATCGTTCAAGGCTTTCTTTCTGAAGTATGTGAACGCTTTGTTTTTGACTTGGATAACGTTAAATTACTTATGTTCCGCTCTTAGTCGGCATAAGAAAGTAATGTTACATTGTATTATTTTGTGGTTATATAAATAGAGTTTAAGGTTATTAACCTTCGTGAATGTAGTCGAGATTGTCATAAAATCTTTTTAGTATAAATTTTAATTAGGTTCTCGTTAGATTACTATTAAATTAAATATCAATAAATACATTTTAACTAATGAACTTTATATGTGAAAATACAAAGCCTAAGTTTGAACATTGAATATATTATTGAATATCAAATCACAACCTTCATTTTAAGAATCAATCTTATAAGACATTGATAATTTTTTTTTAAATACTACAATTGTACTAAATTATGGCATTAACTTCTTTCTTATAAATACTAAAAGAAGACACAATAAAGAAGATCTAAAACAATATTAGTAAACGGCTTTGGTGCATGCCAGCTTCAATAGAGGTTTTTATGTAGTTATTATTCGAATGAATTATTTTGAATCAGTAAATTTCACTGATATTACAAAATGTAATTATTTTAAGTCAACGGTTGCTACAAATATCTTATAATAGCAGCACATTAAGCGACCAGTCGTTGCCCATGTCCAGTCGACGTCAACTCACTTTCTATCGGCGGCTAAACTTTGCCGAGCAGACTCGTTACGTTTTTACGTGTCATATTTTTTGCTTCGATCGCACGAACTATCTCAGTTGTTGCACCGGTTTATATATGACTTTACTTCCGTCAGCTCGTTTTTAAATATTTATTACGTTTATTTAATTCTGATTCCTTATAAAAATTCTTATGCATAAAATGCGGATTAAATTTAAAAGCAACAATGTATCAAATTTTAAGGTAATTAATAATAATTAATAATAATTAAGTTTTTTTAAAGAAATGTGTCGCTTTTTACTTTTCCATATCGTTTTGATCCCAAAACAAGTATCTGAGGTTGGTAGTTAATGCTACACGCCACTCTCTCGCTTTTTACACGAACAATACTAATTTCATGTAAAACTATCTTACTAATATTATAAATGCGAATGTTTGGATGGATGGATAGATAGATGGATGTTTGTTTTAAGGTATCTCCAGAAAAGCTCAACAGATCTCGAAGAAATTTGGCGTAGATTTAGATCATAGTCTGGATTAACACATAAGCTACTTATTATGTTTTATTTTAATTCCACGCGGACGAAGTCGTCGGCGACATGTAGTATATAAAAACATATATATTTTCTAATGATTTCTCGATTGCCTTCTTAATAACCATAAATCAGTAACATTGAAGTCTTCACCTACCCTAGTTTCATAGTGAGACTTGATTTAAATTACGAGCTTCAAGTTCATACAGGTTTGCGAGTTGTCCGGCGCGAACGTAAAGAAATGCGTCGAGATCGTTTACCTGCACTCACTTATGCGTTTCACTTTCATCGATAACACTCTGTCACACGTAAATAAATATATTATTAAACGTTCACTTTCTTAAAGTGGATAAATAAAAAAATCATATAGATCGAGGAAAAATAAACACTCACGCACATCTGAAGGATGGAAAGTAATACCCGTCACTATTCGCTTGATTTTAACAACGTCTACCTTTTCTTGTTTTTAAAATAACTTGCCGACTTAAAAACCTTTTGATATCTTAATAATAATACTTTTTTTTGATAGTCTAAAAAATAACTAACAAATAACAAATATAGAAATGTCTAACAATTGTTAGACTTAACTAAAGTAAGATTTACGAGATGTATTTGATTCTAATTTTATACTTTGCTGTTTATAGTATGATGAATAATGATACATGAATTATAATTAAAGAAAAATAATGAGGCTTAGAAGAATGCGGTAAATGAAGACAAAAACAACTCTCATAGAGCCAATTTTATCACTATAATGGTAATGCTTGGGATATGATATAATTCGGTGTTGAATGTCACAGCAGTTTGTCTCCCGACTTACGGATGGTTTCGGAAATTTGAGAGCAATTATTGTAACAAAAAGTTTTTAATTAAAACAACGATAGGCTTAGGTACTTATTAATATGCATGCATTTCCAATATACCGCCAGAAAACTATTAACGTTACAATGATAAGACAAACTCTTTGTACCCTTGATGACTCTTTGTACCTTTGTATCAATTGCTGTTTTATTTTTTTAATTAAAAATCTATTTTTTTAATTAAAAAAAAAAGATTTTTTTATTTAAATCCGGGAACCAAGTACAAACCGGTAGACTTTCTATATCTGCTGTGACGGGGTCGACTACTTCGCCGCTTTAATTGTTACGGTACGAAATACGAATGCAACGCTCTTACCTATTGATTTCGTAAAACTGTATCAATTTGCAAATACTACAAAGTTTCTTATCTATCTTACAAAAGTAAAGAATGTAGTCTTATGTCTACAGCTTTAATTACTGAGAGATGTGGAAGTGATTCCAATATATTAAAAGCTTCAATTGACTTATTAAAGTTACATCTTAAAGTTATCTTCTGGCGAATTTGAATAAATTGTCGTGACTGGTCATACTCATGGTCGACTGTTTAGAAAGCGAAATATACAATTATCTATCTTATTGTGCTACGTCTAATGGCTAATTGCGAATTCAAATTGGATTTATTTCTTACCTTAGTCAACCTTGTATAATGATCAAATGTTGAAAACAATTAAACCACTAATTTTGTTATGTGTAATTCACCATCGTTCCAGCTGGCACTATGATAAAGACACCTTTGTCACCTTCACTGTTAAGAAAAAAAAAACTTAATAACAATACGCACAGTTCCCGCTAACGCGCGACATTTTTAAAATCTAGCAAATCCTGGAAAATAAAACGCGAATAAAGTGTCAACAGCCTCGACGTAATTCGTCAACTGGCCGTCAAGAATCGCCAGAGTTTTCGTTTAACGCTCTACTGCACAGCAATTGCGAATTGAGTAAAATTTTTATTATTTATTTTCAAAGCTGCGGTTTGACAGTTTCGAATAATGGCGGGAAGTGTGCGTACGTTGCAAACGTGCGTTCGGAAGCGCGGTGAACGATCGGTGCGCGGTGAGCGACTGCGGACACTTGCGCGCTCACTACACCCACCCTACCTGGCCTGCCGCCGTGTGTCCAACATATCGGCCGTGATATTATTTCAACCACCACCCTTGCCTGATCTCCGGTAGAACACCGTCACGAGTACATAAGTACACACTTATTCGGATCAACCATAATTGGTTCTAGTCTATTATATAGGTACTTGTACAGACCTAAACTGGTTACCTTTACTTGAACTGAATACTAAATAAACTGTTTCAGTGGCAATTTTTCACACTGTTTCCAAACGGATACGCTCAGATAACTGATAAAGATAGAGTATAACAACGGCTGCACTACGAGAATACAAATATGAATTGTTATTGCACATAACACAATGTCCTGACCCGAATACATGATAAAGTAGATGATTATTTTAAGAGTGCATTTATTTTGTATCAGTCAACCAGGTTTTTGTATCAGCTGACACCTCAGTGTTCATTTTTCTTAACCATACTTTTTGCTTCATGTTTTCATAAATATAATATGTAAGTAAGGAAACTTCTAAATGGTAATATTTTGAAGTCAGCATTTTGCTGTTCTATTATTCTTTTCTTTTTTGCAATACAAAGTTTTTTAATAGCGCTAAATCTTTATACAAAGATGGATCTATCTCTACGTATTCTGTTTTTAATTTGAACTTTTAAATGAATTGGCTTCTAAACAATTAAGAACTCTAACACTAGATGGCAGTTACTACGTGATTGATGTAAAATAACTCTACGTATCTTATGAGATAGCGCCTGTTAAAAAATAAAAGAATTACCGGGTCAACAATTCACTTTTATATCTAGTTTAGGCGCTTAAAATAATATTTTTTTTCGTTTTTGTAATAATCGAAAGTTGTCCTTGATCGCCATTATTTTAACTTGATTGAAATGAGGGAGATAAAAAAATTTTTACACTTTGCATTGTAAAAAGTTTCAAAATCAGACCCAACCCAAGTTTGACAGTTTGACAGCTGTTCTGTAGTTGTAAACAATTTTTAAGTTATATTTTTCAGCTACCCGAATTGCTACAAAAACAAGAAATTGTGATATTATTTGAACCTTGTATTTTTTTATTAATAAAAGTAAATGTGAAAATAAAGAGAAATTTAAAATGTAACATTTCGTTCAAAAGCTAATACATCCCATATTTATTGCCGTGTTTATTGTTCGTTTTCGTATATCAAAATATTTCCATTTATCTTATTGTGTACCAAAAATTTTTCCGTATTATAAAGTTAAAGAGCAAAACATACAAGTTGTCATGCCTCTTTTCGTACAGATTCACAACCCCTGGTTAAAGTTCCACCACCATGACATTACGTCATTTCATTCAATAAGGCCATTGTCGGTCGGATATAGTAAATATCCTTGAACTAACGAGTAAATTCATGACTAAAACAGTGATCTGGTTATTAGAATTGCTGTTGTGTTTCTCACATTATAGTTGTGTTTAGGCGTTAGCTCGCTACATGTCTGAAATCTGTGGTGTTTAAGCGAAAACGAATTTCGACTGGAACTATTGGCAGAAATCAAAACTTTTGTAAGTTCTTATTTTTTTCTTTATTTCTCTCAATTAAAAACCTTGGATACAGCCTTGTTCAATGGTAAGTCATGCTCATCGAATTTGTTAGACAGTATCGTTTAGTTTTTATTTAAATGTTTATTAACGTCTCGCTACTGTGACTGACGAAAAACAAATGCAATACTGCCACTATCTTATCAATAAAAGATTGTGTACACAAGTGGTAAATTCATAGCGTGTAATGGATAGAACATTAGCAGTCAGTATCAATGTAACTGTGAAATTAATAGTGTTGTACAACCCTTTTGTTGCAATATGGAACAAAATGAGTTAACCTTAAGTTTCCATAACCTTATAAAGAGAGGTGTGTTGTGCTGTGTAATTATTGTTTAAAATGTGTTTATTCTATTTCATGTGCAAACAAAAAATTTATCTTTCATGTTGGTATCAATTTGGATTATCTGTACCACAACAATCAAAGATTGTGTTTGAAACCGTTGAGTATCAAATGTTTATTTTTTACAATTTAATTTTACTTGTTACTTATGTCCCTTTTTAAATCATGCTTGTTATACTATCAATGAAATGTATAAATACTCTTTCTTTTCTTTTTATCACTACTTACAAATTTTTTTTTTTTAGTAGATATTACATCTGAAAACCTATACTAGTCTTTTGTACCTGATATTTTTTGCGGTCAAAATTAAATAAAAAACTCAATAAGTAGCCTATTTGTTCTTCCATACTATGTTCTATATCTGTGCCAATTTTCATTAAGATCCGTTGAGCCACTCCGTAGATACCTTCAAACAAACATCCATCCATCTAAACATTCGCATTTATAATATTAAGTAAGATTGTTTACTTCCCTTGTAAAAATAAGATCATTTGTCAGAATTAAAATTGCAAAAATACACATAATTATTTACCTAAATTATATTTTAAGATACCAATAGAAATACATATATTATTAATAATAATTGTTTTGCTGTTTGTTATTATTTATTTAAAATCATTTTTTTTTTGTCTAAACTATGTCTATATGAAGAATGTATTAAACTAACCATTTCATAAATACAAATTAATGTAAGATTAAACTAAGGCAATTGAATAAGTACAAAGCTTAAGTTCAGATTACTAATCAAGAACAATTCAATGGGTTTTTCTAAGTCCATTGTAAAAGGAAAATGCTTGTTAAACGGGATTAAAATGATGTTCATAATTATATATTATGACTATTTCTACATAGTATATAAAATTTACATACTTTATATACATATTTTTAGAGAATTATTAGTCAAGATCATCTCGAGCGTATTGCGCGCTAAAGTTCCCAAAACCAAGTGTCAGATAGCTGTAGTGAGGCGACGTAAGCGTTGATTTTTTGACATGTCTAGTGCTGCGCCGATAAACCGGCACAGTGTTGATTTTTGTCTCTAACAATATATACATACATAAGTTCAAAAATTTATTTCAAAAAGGAAGTAAGACTTTCTTTATCAATTGATGCTACAATCTAATCTATCCATCAAGAATATTTATTGAATTACTAAATGCTTTTACAATGTCTGAACTGGTCATTTAATTGAACAGATATACATTATCTAATTTCAAATACATTTATTAAACTTGTAGAAAATTTTATAAACATAGTTTTTATTGCTAAAAAATATAAAAACTACCTAAACCAATGTTTTTCTTTGGTGACCTCGGTAATCTTTTTCCTAAAGTGAGATGACACAGTATGTACAGTCAGAGTCCTTTACCAATTTCCACTTAGAGAAAATTTTACAAAATAACCAATTAAGTAGCAATGAGTTGCACAATGTACGACGAAATCAACAGCATAATAGTTAATCAAACTTTTATTAACATTTAAAAGATGTATCCTGTTAGTTATTGTTTCCAAGCTGGCCTATTTCTTATAAAACATTCAAACTACACACTCTTAAAGAGGAATACCAACAAATTCCCCAATAGTACTAATCTTCCATTCATCTCTATTAGCTTCAAATTCACTTCCTTCTTGTGCATAGCTAAATAGTGCACAATCTTAGTAGTTACCAACATTGATATTACAATCAACTTTTATTTATATCATTATGTACATAATATATGTGTAAACTCAAATTTCATCTGTAGTCTCAATATGAGGTAGTCTTGAAAAAACCCTATAAGTACTTTTTCTTCTTCCACAGATGAGGAACAATACAGCTACACAAACTACGGTATGGAGACCCCGACGCCCACGACCCCTGGCGATTGTCTGCCTGGTATCTTCCAGCAGCTTGACTCTCTGGCCGGTGTTGACTCAGACTTTGATGAGAGCCTTGCAGTGCCTGAATCTCTATCCGTTATAGATGTCAATAAAATTGACAGTAAAGAAGAGACAGATACTAATGGTAAGCTCTCTACTAATGTACTTTTATTAGTATTTTTATTACTAGTAATAGTACTTAACCACTAATACTAGTAGTAGTACTATAGTGGTAATCATGGGTGTTGCCAGCTGTTTATCTAGGCTAAGTCTAGGAGCAGCTGCCATTAATATGGTCTCATTAGAAGTAGTTTTTATTGCTTACTAGCTGTCGCCCGCGACTTCATCCGCGCGGAATTATAAGAAAAAACTTAACAAGTAGCATTTGAGTTCTTCCAGACTTTGTTTTACATCTGTGCCAAATTTCATCAAGATCTGTTGAGCCGTTCCAGAGATACCTTCAAACAAACATTCATCCATCCATCTGGATATTCGCATTTATAATATTAGTAAGATATTTGACAACTGCCCCTCCCTACCCCTACCTGGCGACGTCCATGGTAGTAATAATACTTGTACTATTCTTCTATGTATACTATTTGCGCAATAAGCAAATTAATGAAATGATTTCATCTTCGCCATCTCCCTGGCCTTATCCCACTCACGTGGGGTCGACACACAAGGTGATTTGACTTGCAGAAAAATTTGCTCTATTTAAATTTCGGAATATATGTATACAGGACCAAGATTATGTGTGATTTTATTTTACTTTCGTTTCGTTTTTCGTTCGATCTAGGAAGAAACTATCGATCTGTGTCTGCCAACATGTCAGATAAATTTTGATCGATACAAGATAAAATCGTATGGTAATTTTTGTAGGTCATTTGCTTGTTTTATTTATTGTACGAAAATGTGTCAAACTGTGCTATGATAGAGCTATTTAGCTCGCTAACCGTATGCTGAGACCTTAATTTCTATATAAAACATTTCTTCATCCCTGTCATCATTGACAAAACAGAAATAACATGTTTTAAATGAAGATTTTGGTCTCAGAAATCTCTTCTTAATAAAAGTAACGTGTGTTTATAGATAATGGCTAAAAAAATTTTTTTGTCACAAAGTTAAGTTTTTATTTTGTATTTTCATCATTATTTTGCGTAGCCTAATAAAAACGTTGGCATAGAACAATTACATATGTTGTTATCTATTTGCAATGTCGTGAAGCGTGAGTCAGGTGCGTTTTAATTACCTGCAATATACTTTATCAGTAACTATTATATCAACTATCGTTATTTACACGTAAAAAAAGCTTTCTTTCCTAAGCGGATTGTGTTGTCTAAAACAGTTTTTTTAAGAATTTTGCAGTGAAGGAATACATTTGAATTAGACGAAGTTATGCTCTTTAAAGACTTCTGGTCTTCTTGGGAAGAAAAAATTTAAGATACAGCATCTTTGGTCTAACGGAATGCCGTTATTATTATTAACTAATTTAAAAGTATTTAAACACTCACGATTCATTTTAAATTTTAAGTGAATTTCCGTTACGGTCAGTGCATAGTTAAAATTAAGCCCGTTAATGTACATTCCGTTATGTCCAGACAAATGAACGTTACTGTGGGTTTCCACTATTGAAATATTTGTCTTCTCTCTCAATCTCTATGTTGTAAAAAAACAATAACAAAAAAGTTTTGATACAACTTTTATGGAAATCGGTTTTTCTTCCACAATAGCAATAATCTTTTAAACGTAAAGAGAAAATTATTTAGTAAGTTGTTAATAAGATTATGGCCGATGTTTTTTTTTTTAATTTGATGAATCACTTGATATTTAGTTCCGTAGATACGATACGTATTATTACTGCTTTTATTGACCAATTATTAGCAAACTAGCCGTCGCCCGCGACTAGGACCGCCCGGAATTACAAAAAAAAAAAAAACATAACGAGTAGCCTATGCGTTCTTCAGACTGATCTACACCGTTTGCCAAATTTCATCGAGATCCGCTAAGCCGTTCTAGAGATACCTTCAAACAAACATCCATCCATCCAAACATTCGCATTTATAATCTTAGTAAGATAGTAAGATTAGTAAGTTATACTTCAATAATTATACATTGCTTCCGTTTTCTTTAACTTTTCTTTAATTTAACTGATTTCTCTGTGGTTGGGAAATCAGTTAACTGCTAGCCCTATATCATACGTCTAGATTACACTTTGTGTTTTTTTTACGTAATCATTTGCGTCACAATGCGGACTAGATAAGAAGTACGCCTTAGTATCTTTAAAATAATACAATCAAACCAAAATAGCATCATGATTTCGTTGTTTTTCTTCTATTAATACGATTTTAAAGAAGATAATTCTAGTAATAAATAAATATTTGCTTTAAATTACACATATCTGTACTGAAATTCAAGGATATGTAAGAAGTCAACCAACCCATACTGGGCCAGCGTAGTTGACTATGTCCTAATCACCCCTAACTTAGGGTAGGCTTCGAGCCGCTCAATAGAGACGTATATAAATGAAGTTAAAATCGTATGTAAACATTTTTTACGAACATAACATAATTATTATCAAAACCTATGTACTAATTCGTTTTCGTAAGAATATTAAACCAAGAAAATCAGTTCAAGGCAACGGTAATAAAACTACACAAATTACGGGGCCGCGTAACTGTGGGCTATTTATAAACTTGATAAACTCTCAAACTAGTGAGCATTCCTAATAGTTTGAGTTACATCTTGTTAAGAGTTTGATACATGTTAGAATATATTCCTCGCAACAGTAAATTACGTTGATAAAACTGTATTTTGATAAAACTATTCAATGCAACTATATCTCATTGCTACTGACGAACAGTGGGCCTATTACGAATATTTGTGAAAATCGCCTACGTATCGTTATCGACAATATGTGTATTAAAAATATATGCATCGCCCCTATCGGGTGTAAATACATCAAAATGTCATACTAATTTTGACCTAAATGACTTTACGAAGGTGATCACAAATGTTCGTGCTAGGCCCAATTGCAGTTCCGTGACATTGACCTGGATTGATGCTACCTCATAATGATTACAATATGAAGGCAAATTATTTTATTTTCACTCTTTACAGAACCTCAATCATTCGTGCCTTTCAGAGCCATACACAACCCACCGATAAAATTCAATTCTGTGCACAGAAAAGTATTCATACCGGGCGTTGAAATAAAGGTCAGATTCGTTGAAAACGAAAGGAGTGTAACTACACATCTTCTTAACCCTAACCTGTAAGTATATTTTATAAATTACACTCAATTTATTGATTATGGAAAAAAATATATTTTTTTCTAGATTTTTCTTCTTGCTGTTTGAAAGGGTTTTTTGCTTATGTTTAAACTTAAATAAGTCAAATTGCATACTTATTATATACCGCAAATGCATAATATATATGTGGCGAAATGCCACAGAGAAATCTAGAGCGCGCGAACGGGAGCGTTGACAGGTGTCATAAGTTAAGAAAATGGTGGAAAGGATTATTTTTAAGATTGATTGTAAAATTAAATATGGGACTGTTCAAATGCACAAGTAATTATATTCAATTCAAGTAATAGTGTGTATTCTTTGACCACTAAAACCCATATTGGTGACCCCGACGTGATATGAACACGCAACCTTCTGATTTTTTTTTTTAAATCGAAAAGCAGTTTCCGTTACAACAACAGTAAGATTCCAGCGTATGCCTATTGCTTTTAAAGTGGACTCCCTGATAGTACAAAAAGTATTTAAAAGTTATCTTTCTTAATTTTTTTTTAGATATTTATTTGCTTACGTTTTAGGTACAATCTTCTTTGTCGGTGTAACATCTTCAACAGACAATGGTTTCATAACTTTCTTGTCATCTGTTGATTTTTCTGGTATCTTCTTTATTGATTTCATTGGTAGTTTAACAATATTACTGGGTGTTGAAGTTTCTGTAAATAAACAAATTTGTTTGAGTTTACACCATCAAAACATATACAAAAACAAACATCTTTATAAGAAGTTCTAAGCTACCTCCCCATCAATTTTCAACTAAATTAGTTCGAAGGATCTTGAGTTATAAATAGTGTAACTAACACCACTTTCTTTTATATATATAGATGTGAATGTTTATATGTTTGTTTGTATGAAGTTATCTCCGGAATGGTCAAACAGATCTTGATGAAATTTGTCACAGATGTAGAACATAATCTGGAAGAACAAATAGGCTTCTTATTACGTTTTTTAATTCTGGGCGGACAGAGACGCGGTCGACAACTAGTTAATTAACTAAATATGGATTAAAAATGAACAAATACTTGTATTACTCCAATCCTCTTCTTCGGTTTCATTTCTTATCTGTGGTCTTCGTAATGGAGGTACATTACCACTATTGTTCTCAATTTTATCTTGAGGTTTTGTGTTTTGAGTTTTATTGTTATTGTTTTGAGGTATTTTGTTCTTAGATCCTTGAGTTTTGTTCTGATATCTATTGCCCGCTCTATCTTGTGATTTATTACTGGTTTGACCATTTTGGTAATCAGTATTCGTATTTAAAGGAAGTGTTCTCTGAAATTATTACTTTAGTTAAAAATAAACTTAATCTTGGAATTACAAATATTAGAACACAATTCTTTAGAGTTCTTAACCTAGAATACCACTGCACTAAAATTTGAAAAAAATAATACAAATTACAGATCCTGGGTTCGAATCTTGTCATATACAGAGATAATTTAATATTCTTGGGAAGACGACACCAAGGTGTTGGTCTTGAGTTCCCGCAGTTGTGTAAGAACTAGAGAAGGAGCTCCCCTGGGTCGTGCAAAAACCCTGTGTAATCCTCATGCGTTCCTGTAGAGATCCCTGGACTCTTACCAGTCTCATATAACCCTATCTTTCACCCCAAAACGCAGGGTATCTTTTGAAGATCCCCCCTAACGTAAACAAAAAAAAACATCCTTTTTATCGCCCCCAGAGTCAATTAATGTGTGATAAATACCGCTTGTGAACCATCATCTTCTTCAGTATTCTGGAACCTTCTAACATTCTTCACAGGGGAATGAGGTCGACGTAATGGTGCTGTGGAGTGTAACCTAAAAATACATTCATTGTTTTAACTACGTTGAATATTAAAGACTAGACTTAGGCAGTGTTTCAAATATATTTTAGCTTAAGCATACGTCAAACATTTTATACTGTGACTAGATTTTTTACAAATCATAGTTATTGTTACATTATTATACGTAAACTTGAGAAATGAGATCTTTACAAATAAATAATGAAGTACTTATACAGAAAGTATTGTTGTGATATATATTTATGGTGAAACATATAACCACGTTGACGTCATATATCAGCGGCAGTCAAAGTGTTAAAACACGTGTTTAACTAAATGTCTAACAGTATTTTTGGAGTAATACAGTAATTCCATTAATTTCATAATTATTTGTTACACAGATTAACTTTGTTTTATTGTTTAAATTGCGTAAAACCATCTGTCTATACTGCTGTTTTGTCCCTTTCTCGCATAAAATTAATTTTTCAATTTACTCACTCCCCTAAGTTTAATGTCGTGAAAATATTTAGCCTAAGAAATATTATAAGTCTAGAACTTTTTATTACAAAAATAATTATTCAAAAATATACCGTCATTACTGAGATCCTGCGTCACAAAGAAGTGTGTGTTTACACTTTATTATTTCAGTATAGAAAAATAGACAAATTGTTATATACTTTAAGCTTCTGATGATATAAAGCGTGTAGACATAAATAAGAAAGGTAGAGAAAGACAGAAAAAAGTATTGTATTAAAGAGGATATGTGTTAAGGAATTAATTCAAATATAACGTCTCTATTTGAAAGAGTACATACTGTACTAGGAAACTACAGGATGATGAGTGATTTCTGTATTTACTTACGTTGGTACATTGGTGGGTGAAGCTTGCATCGGACTTGGTGCATTTCCTTCAGCTAACCTTTTAACAATATTCACGAATATTATGCATATTTTGGTATCCACAATACAGTGTTAGTTAGTCCTCTTTCTAGTGGATTTGGCGGAAGAGGGGACGCATAGAAAGGAGAAATATCCTCCTTCTGTGCGTCCCCTTCTCCGTTGATTAAAGGTAAGCAACGCATCTGTATTTGCGGATGTCTATGGGCAACGGTCGCTTCGCTATTGCGGCGAATCCAGGTGGCCGTTTGCTCGTTTGTAACCTTATTATAAAAAAAATACAGTTGACAAACTGAAGTGGCTTACAAAGCTATATGTCCGGTTAAAATCGGTTAAACTTACTAGACACAGTGAATAAATCGCTACCTCCACCGTTACACGTGTTTTATATTATAAATGCGAATGTTTAGATGGATAGATGTTTATTAGAAGGTATTTGCAGAACGGTTCAACAGATTTCGATGAAATTTGGTATAGATGTAGAACATACTCTGGAAAAACAAACAGGCTACTTATGATCTCGGAAATGTGTCCAGTTCCCGTGGGATGCGTTCGATTTTCTTTCCTCGATAACTTCACAACCGTTCAACACATCTTATTGTGACATTTGGCACAGATATAGAATAGTCTTTAACACATGAGATTAGACTTTTTTTTTTAACCTGCACGGACCAAGTCGCGGGCTAAAACTACTAACTTCACATGTTTGAAATTTTCATTAACGCGGCGCAAGCGACTGTCATTAGTTCTTGCGAATGCTCTAATCAACATATGCTTGGAATTTGGCGACAAAGCCAGACAGAGAGACAGACAACGTGACATCTCTAGTCCCGCGGGCAAGGTTGTGTCATAGCGTGACTACTAGCCCGTGTTTGATTTTTTGTGACTGAGTAGTCACTGCTTGACTTGAAGAGGCATTTACAGCTTCACCGGGCTTGAGGTGGCCAGGCGCAGATGACGCTTAGCCTAAACCTCGTTTAAGAGTAACTAGTCTCGAGGGCTCTCTCAGGAGCCTAGGCTTGGGCTGTTACTTCGTTATTATTACCGGATTGTGATTTAGCCCGCGTTTGACAAGTTGCGTGTTTATATGTACCGTGTCACTAACCTTGCGAGATTGTGGCAGACGGCGTGATGCCTCGCTCTCCAATCACGCTGCTGGCACGCGGCACTACAGTATGGCGTGACAGCACATCTCGCGCAATACGCGTCCGCGGGCGCGCCACAAGACACGCAAGCGCGTGACGCATCACGCTGCAGCGCGGGAATTTTTAGCTGCATTGGATTGTCGACCTTATTTGTAATACTTTAAAGGTATTAACTCTTTATTGAATACAGTTAACACCTTCATTACAAGGAACTTACTAAGAAAATGGCTTATTTTTAGTGTCTAGAAAGTAAAATTTAAAGAAATGGGCAGCAGTAATTATAACCAATATATCTCTTAATAATATAAACATCTTACTTACCTATAAGAACTATTTTATTTTAAATCTTACTAATATTATACATGCGAACGTTTAGTTTAGATGGATGGATTGTATAACGTAGCTCCAAAACGGCTAAATGAAAGCTAAAATTTGTCACAGATGTGTTCTACATCTACATAATATGGAAGAAAACATAAGCTACCAAGATTTTTTTTAATTCCGCGCGAATGAAGTCGTTGGTGACAATTTTAACTTATTTTCTCTTACGAAGAAATTCCTATAATTTAACTAAATTAAATTTTATTAAAATTCTTTTCGAATTAACATTATAATCTTTCTTCCATTATGTCTTTCCCAATTTATTTGTTATCTTTCCCAATTAATTTGTTATAATCTGTCATAAATTTACGTATGTGTAATTAAAAAAACTGTTTTGTGGCCAGTACTTTGTCTTTTGAATTACATGAAAAAAAATTAATTAATTTATCAATCGCTTTATTAAAATAAAATTCACATGCATACAATCAAATTAAAAAATACTAAAACATTAAAAATCAAACCACTAATCATATTAAAAGAAAAACTAAAATTAAATTAAAAAAAAAAACTAAATAAGGCAACACAAAACATACATATATTAAAACTTATGTAAAAACCTACAATACATTTACGCTGGCAACATTGTGACATAGATAAAAAAAAATGCATTTGAAATACGTTACAAAAATTTGTCTTAAAAACCATAGAGATATAGATGGAGTTATTAATACAAATTTAACGTCGTACCAAAAGGAGATCTTCCAAATATCATTTTGTATATAAAAATAACACTGGGAGAATTTACTCTAATAAAAGGCCACTATTTTCACTTCTCTGAGCACAAACTCATTTAAATATCTATAGGTTATAAATCTATGTATAAAAATAACTACATTCTATTTGTCTTTTAATTGAATAGGTCCCAAAAATCCTAACATAATTTCGAGGTACTTTATTTTATTTAGATTATAATTAAATTTTAAAAATATCACATTTTTATTGGCGGGAAATTTCATACGTAGACTAAAATATTTTCAACCTTGTTGCCTGTCAAATTTAATCAGCCCCTTATCAATTATCTAACAGACTATCCAAAAAAAGTTGTCTATACTAATCATAGACAAGCATAGAGAAATTAATACCATAGAGCTATTGTTCATGGCACGTTTGACGTCAACGTATAATACTAAAAGGTGGGTAAGAGAGTTAATATTAAGATATTATTCTAAAATGATGTAGGTACAAATATATTTTTCAAACTACCTACATTTGTAGTTTGCTATAGACACAATATATCGACTCTCCCACCGAATAACCCCGTAATAGGATTTTTTTTCAGGAGAAGCAAAAAACCGTATTTCTTTAATAACTTCATCAATAATTATTGTACAAGAATCTTTTATATACCAAAACAAAGCTAATTTTTATAGCTACATTGTATTTAATTTTCATTCATATATTCCGGGCGTATTCTGTCCTATAAAGGAAAAATGATAATAACGCAAATTAAAAAAAAACTGTTTCAATAATGACTTTTTATCTCCGTAATTAATATTAAGAAAAATATAAGAAAAATTACAACGTGTAATAGGACCTTTAGATGCTGAATTCGACGGAAAAGCAAAAACCCGGTAAGAGTGCATTACAGGATTATTCGATGGGGGCGTCGATATATTGTACAGACGTTTTTACCGTGTGATAACTAAGTCAAAATCGAGCCATAAAAAGTTATAAAAATAAACATTTTTTTAAGTCTAAATGAAACGTTTAAATGCATTATAATTATTATCAATTCAATTATTATAATTATTATTATAATTATTGTCAATCAATTTATTTTAGTGAATCCCCACTAATAATTACTATTTTCCCTTTGAGTCTTATCAGTCTACCGATCATCGGCCCAATAGGAATTAAATACTAATTAGCGATCTCTTTGAAAGAGAATAACAATCCAGTCCAGTAAAATTTACATATAACATCAAATAAAACTAGAGTCTATTTTTAAAGGTGACAAACGAGTAAGCGCTCGCCTGATTACGAAATAAAAAGGCGACCGGCTGTCAATAGACATTCTTAATTGCAGATGCGTTGCGTTAATCCACAGAACAGACGCACAGATAGATAATATTTACTACCCTTCTTACTCCATCAAATCCCGAACCCTTCCCATCCTTTCCTTGGAAGGGAAAGATGATTAAAATTAGGCCTCTTTACATTATACGATATTAAAAAGTAAGTGAACTTAATCTGTAGCACTTCATTGTCGTGATATTTGTCGTAGGTATTTTAAAGATTTTAAATACATTTACTAGTGATAGAGCGGACATTGGCAAAATATCTGTAAAGATAAGTGACGCTACTATGTTGAAGTTCGATCTTAAAATAGGTCAAAGCTAATGAAAAGAAAACTACGAAAAGATAAGAAAAAACTTGTGAGCCGTCATGGGACGCCTGCCAGATGTGAAACATCGTGTGTGTAAAGATAAAATAATGATAAAATGATGATAAAATAATGATAAAATAATGATAAAATATAGATAAAATAATGTTTAAATAATGATAAAAAATTACAAAATGATGATAAAATAATGATAATAATAATAATGTATACCTCAGTATAGCGTGGCGACCGGTCGCCACACCGTACACTCTACTACACATAAAATATATATATGTATACCTCAGTATAGCGTGGCGACCCGTCGCCACACCGTACACTCTACTACACATAAAATATATATATGTATACCTCAGTATAGCTTGGCGACCCGTCGCCACGGCAAGCGTCGCCACGCCAACAATTCGGTTTACAAGTGATCCTATAGATGTTCCACATCAAAAAGTAGCTATAGTACGACAAGGATCTTGTGACAATTTTTTGCCAATGTCAACGGGGCGCTTATTTAGTTATAGTTAGATATATGTCTATAAAAGAAACACAATCTGTCACAACTGTCAAACTAAACAACTCAAACCATACGACTTTTTGAGAGTACAGTTTGGTTTCGTAATGTCACGTCTATTGTTAGTTAAATGTCTATGTCCTTTCATTTACAGTCAAAGCAAAGACTACATGTATAGGTGGAATTCTACGGCAACAGACCATAAAATCTAGAAAATAAATTTCAGCATTTCACCTCCTAAAGTAGGATCGAATGATTGACTTTTTATTATTAAAGCTGATTGTTTATCAACCAATACTGAAAACTTGCCTCTACCAGGATAATTTGTATCGTAACTAATCTGCCATAATTCCGTATTTAAACCAGGATTTTTATCTTCCAGCAAATCTAATATAATATTAAAATCTTTTTTATCATCTGGCAATATTTTCGATGGTACTTTCAAAGTCAATTTACAAAAACTTTCATTTTTATCAACCGTATATGAATCCGTATCTATTTTATTTGTAGATTTATCATCTATTTTATCAGACTCCTTTTCTAGGTTCGAATTTGTGTTTTTAACATCTTTATGTTTCTTTTCAATGTATTCTAAACTAGTTTTAGGTTTAATTAAAGATCTTAAATGACCTAATTTGAATAATACAGGACTGGAAGATACAAATTTATTAAAATTCACATCTGAAATCACCTGTGCCGATAATTTATCAATTTGTAGTACAACATCTAATTTATTCTTCGATCTCACTATACTGATTTTCCTCCAAAATTTAGTACGTAATCTTGGATTCTGTTCTTGTAATATTGAAATTATTTCATCTGTATCTTTATCTGTTTTAACAACCATCATACTAACAATACCAACAGCACCACGAAATTCTGTCGATTTCAAATCCATATGTAATCTATTATTTAATTCTTTTATATTTTCTTCAATCCATTGTTTAGTTTTAAAATCTTTACATATAATAAAAATAACACCATCAAATAGATATATATCAATTATCTTAGGTATAAAAGCATTAGGTTCTATTTTAACTGAATCCAAAACTATAGCATTCATAGTATTTTTAATTTTAAAGAATAATCCTTCATCTATCCTTGTTTCAGGATAATTTAATGGACCTACGTATAATTTTAAATCATCTGCAACGATATCCGAATAATGATTTGTCCTTATTTTTGTAAGAGTAGTGTTCAATTTATCTGTATCTATAGGGCAGTACATCTCTTTGGATAGCTTTTCCCAAATACCCTCAGTTTTAAGACTATCTGCTGCATTCGATTTTTCATCAATTTCATTCACACTAACATCCTTTCTCTTTCTATCTATAATTCTAAAGGAAATCAACTCATTATCGTATGTAAAATTGAATTCGGGATTTTTGATTATATCAATAGATTCAGGATCTACACCGAATTGTCTTTTCTGTTTACCAGCAACATCGGAATAATATTTCCAACAATCTGGTTTCAAACCTGGATATTTTTCAACCAATTTAGATATAATTTCTTTAGATTCTAAATGTGCTATTTCTTTAGGCAGTCTCATTACTACTCTTGTATAACGTACTAGATCATTAATATCTTTAAAGATCAATTTCAGACTTGTAGAGTTAATAAATTTAGGTAAAACTTCAGTTAAATAGTCTTTAGTTTCTAAACTATCACATATATAAATCACAGCACCATTGGAAAGAAAAACGTCTTGAAATTTAGGTACAATTAAATTAGTGAATCGTTTATTTTTAACATCTTTGTTAAGATATTCTTTAAAAAGACGTTTCAATCTTCTAATATGAGTACCTTCTAATTTATTCTGTGGATAACCTTCTAAAGCAATAGCTACTTTTAATTCTGCATCTACATGTAAATAATTTGTTCGTCTATGGTATGCAATACCTCTGTTACTGTCTATAGTTATAGTACTATGTCTATCAATTAAATTTTCATTACTAGGTGTTATCGAATCACATTTATCTGTGAAATCAGCTAATGAATCAATTTCATCGTTTCCATGCGAGTTATTGATAATTTGTGTCTTTTCAAATGAATTACTAACAGTATCATTTGTATTAACCGACCAAACGATTATTTCATTCTGTTCATTTATATATTCAACATCTTTTAATTTTTTTAATATATCTTTTTGAACGGAATTAACTAAATCTTTTTTTATATCTGATGTTTCATTCACTTTTGCTCCATTCCATTCATCATCTTTAGTTATATTAGCTTTCAAATTATACGTAGGATCATTCATTGTTACCATTTCATCAGATTTCAATTCTTCTAACAGTTTAACTCTAGATGCTACACTACTTAAATCATCTCTTAGATCATTCATAAAATTTTCATAATAAATCTCAGTATAACCTGTCAATTCAAATTCCATATTATTATAATCTATAACATTTTTAAATGTCGGCCCTCGAATAATTTCACCTGAAACCCTATCAATTAAAAACGAAGTACATTCAACACAATCGACAATCTTTTGTGCATATATTTTCCACATATCTGTTTTTAATGTAGGATTGAAGTACTGTAAAAGCTTAAACACGTCTATAGCTGTCGCTGGCCAAGACGATTGTGGTATTTTCAGTAACCCAAGACATATTCTTTTAATTTTAGAACTTAATAAGATTAATTTATCATTCATTCGTTCTTCAAGACCGACTGTTATACGTACAATCCAATCTCTTGTATCCGGATCACGACAAACACAAACAATAGCACCTCTATTTAAATAATAATCATGAAATGTTGGTACTTTTTTAAGCAAACCAGCTTTTAATTGCATATCAATTATAGCAGTTAATGCACTTTGAAATTTCTCCATTTCCTTCAATCTCATTTTCGATTTTGGATATCCATTCAAAACTATAACTACCTTCAATTTCTCATCAACAACATCTAAATAATCTATATTACGTAACTGTATCAATCGTTTAGTTTCGTCATTATCTTCACTGTCACTAGTAAAATCACTAAATTTAAATTCATACAATGTTCCACTATCACTATCTTTATCATTAGAAAAATCAGTTTTACTAGAATCAACACCTTTTACATCATGTCTTACTTCTATAGTCTTTGATTTAGAATTAACTTTAGAATTATCTGTCACTTTACTTGTAACATCAGATTTATCTTGTTCTTCGAAGTGGACACAAGTGGAGGTCGAGGATCTGTCTTCGGAGCTCGTCCTTACCCAAGATTGTACGCGGCAACGTTTCGTATTCTGCAGACAAACGATATCTGATATCGGTATGAGTAGCTTTTGTCAAATGCTACGACTATATCTACAAAGGATGGATTTAACATCTACAAGATCTCTTAAGAGTTGCCTATTTGCTGGGTTAATTAAGATTCACTGTTTATATACCTTATTATGTGGGTTTCCATTTTCAAACAAATTGTCTTTTTAGTATGCTCTTTAAAAATAGATATTATATTATAGAGGTGTAACGAACACAGCTGAATCTGGATAAGTGAGAGTTCAAAGTATCGTAAAACATTTCTCGCTTATAGAGGTGTCTCTCTAACCCATTTGGATTTAGAGGGAGGCAATTCGGAGATTTAAAAACTTAAGGCTACATCCTTATGCCAGTGCTTAAAAGTACATAAAAACGTTTTAGAGACAAAAATCCGTTTCATTTAAACTATTTATATGTGTTTTTGTGTTTAAAAATTTTATATGAAATTGATCTAGTCAGCCAAAAGTAGTATTTAATTATTTCTCTAACATTGTAAATTTAGGCCTCGAGAGAAATTTATTTCTAAACAAAATTTATAAGAGGGCAATAGTCATGTTCATCCTGAAAAATGGGACATGAATCCAAAAAGGTTGGGAAACACTAGAGTCAAACCAGTTTCTCGCTTACAGAGATCAACCGGGACCAGAGAAAGATAGGTTTCTCGCTTAATAAGGTTCGATCGTATTTCATCTTTAATTTTAGTAATAATTTTGATAAATTTATTTTGTTATCAGACTGACAAGAGAGAATTTTTCGCACTATGCAAGTCTGTTTTCATGTGATTTGTATGTATGAAAATTCATTGACGGCCTAAATCAGGGATAGCAAACCTTTGTTACGCGTACACAATATTCTGGATTCCAATTTTCATTATGCATTAGTAAATAAATCCAAAGTGGTTTAAAGTCAAAATTGTTTGATGGTACTTCTATAACCTTAATATCTGTACCTGTGCGGTTTCATCCGTATTAAGTTGAATTAATTTTGTTTTATTGTTAACATTGTGTAAAACTTTCAATTGAAAATGTCAAAATTTAATTACTCAAACAACGAAAGGCTAAGAAACATAGGCTAAGAATTACCGTTACCATGGCAACCATCCATGTTTGCTGCTATTGGCTTGCAATTTTATCTATTTCTCGCATAACAATTTTTTTCAATTTACTTGCCTCCTTATTTTAATGACATAAAAATATATAGCGTAGTGTGTCATAAGTATAAATAAAAATACCGTGAATGCTAAGATTTTACGTTATAAAGATATTTTTTAGAAAAATTGCATTGACAAGTAAAGGTTCACTATCCCTGGCCTAGAGTATACGTTTTAGGAAGATAAATTCCAAATTAATTTAAAAAATCTAGGACGAATTTCACTCATATTTTTACATCGTCAAAACAATCCTACGTTTTTTTTATTGTTTAAAAATCTTTATAAAGCACACATCACTAGTTAGTATTATTATTTTTTTAAATCCAAGATAGGTTATTTGAAAATTTGTTAAAAAGACTTTTTTATAATTTTTCTATTCAAACGACGGTTGTCTTTGTTTTTTAATGTTCTGATTATACCAAACTATTTAAAGTGCTCTTTAAGCCATAGAGTTTATATTACTAATATTATAAATGCAAACGACTCAACAGATCTTGATGAAATTTGTCACAGCTGTAGAACATAATCTGGAAGAATACATAGGATACTTATTACGTTTTTTTTTTAATTCCGCGCAGACGGAGTCGCGGGAAACAACTAGTAAGACATATATTTGAAACAAAAAACTATTCACAAATGAGTCTATTGAATATAAAACTGTTGCCCATATCTTTAGTATATTTTGTTTCAATCCAAAGCCGAAAAAGTAAAAAATTGTTAGTTAATCTTACTAATATTATAAATGCGTATATTTGTATGTATGGATAAATGGATGTTTGTTACAAATCTGCAAAACGTATGTATGAATGTCACTAAAATTAGGAATAAATCTAAAACACAGTCTAAAACAAGGTATAGACAATTATGTTTACTTTTCAATTCCGTAGAAACGGAGTCGAGAGCGAATGTGTTTCAACAGAAATAAAAAAAATTTACATCAGAAAAAATTATAAAATTATCTATAGTAAACAATAATTCGGATTTGAATTGTAACAAATTATAATATATTATTTATATATTTTACATATAAATAAATTTAAAAAAAAACTAAACTTACCGCATCTCCACTGCCAACTCCAAAACTCTCCGAATCAGTCACTTCATTGGGTCTGTAAAAACATCAAGTAAAATAGTTTATATCACGGCTATCATTGAGAAGGGTAGACAGAGATTATACAAATACTGAAGGTATCAGAGCCTACACCAAGTTAGAGATGACTATGTCATAGTCAACCACAGTCAAGTGCGAGTTGACTTCACACATATCATTGAATTTCTTCTTTTCTTCTCAGATATTTACATTACAATGTTTTCCTTCTTAAGAATGTCAGATAAATGTACATATGTAAATATAAAACACATTGGTACATGACGGGATTTGAACCTAGGACCTGCAGATTGTAAGTCAAGTGCTTAACAACTAAGTAACAGACGTTCTGCATAATTCAACCTTTGACATTCAAACCTTTCATAAGCGAGAAGATCAAGGGATCTCAATATTTTTCTTGCTTATGAAGGTCATATGTTCAGACTAGACTCTCGCTTATCTAGGTTTGACTATATCTTTCAAATTTAATTTCAAATTAAAATTAATACCTTTTTGAAATTTAAAAGACATGAAAGAATATCTAACTTAATAATTTAAAAAAAAAATGGAACCCATCTGCAAGCACTTCCTTTCGATTAAAATATTTTTTTTTATCAAAATCGGACCACCAGGGGAGGAGATTCGTGGTAACACGTGGTAAAAAAAAATACAGTTGAATTGATAACCTCCTTCTTTTTGAAGTCGGCTAAAAATTAAAAATCAACTCTTAATAATATAACATACTGAGAAACAGAAATTATCCATACAAGATCACCATTTATTACTTACCTACAATATCCATAACGAAATCTTAGAAAAAAAAACAAATCTCCCATCACATAATTCTCATAACATTTCACACAAGATTTAATAAAAAAAAAAATGTTTATTTAATAATGGATTGTATGAAAGAGGATATACGTAAGAAGGGGGTAAATTGAGATATAACAGCTGATAGAGATGTATGGAGAAATACATACTGTGCCTACCCTACATAGGGATAAGGGCAGGTTGATGATGATTTAATAAAAAAAACAACAGCAATTAAAAGTTCACTATAGTCAGCCCATAAAATAGATTTAAACAACAAAATACTAAAATTAACTAAAGTTTAAGCGTCTCTGAGTAAAATCTTACTAATATTATAAATGCGAATGTTTATATGTTTGTTTGTTAGAAGTTATCTCCGGAACGACTCAACAGATCTTGATGAAATTTGTCACAGATGTAAAAAATAGTCTACTTATTACGTTTTTTATTAAATTCCGCGCAGACGAAGTCGCGGTCGACAGCTAGTAGTATATAAATTAAAGGTTAATAAAAGTTATTCATAATTACCTATCATTAACAGTTCTCACAACAATCCTTCCATCGGGCAGTACACTCCTATTTTTAGAACTCAACGGTACCTGGAATTTAAAAAAAAATGACTAGTAACTTAACCCAATGACACTCTTTGGAAGAATACAAATAAAATGACACCTCATTTGTCAAAATAGGTTCAGTCATTTAGACTCTAAGAGGTTACAACAGAATGGAACTGTGGTCATCAAGTAGGTACCATGTCCCGCTTCACTCGTCCCGGATTACTTCTACATATGTCTACTGCCACTCTAATCTGGTCTATCTACCTCATGAGAGATCTACCTCGTACCAGTGCCTTACACTTTTCCCTTTTTTAACATCAAAAGGTGGCAAATGTCCAAACGCTACCCCCGCCTTGTATTTGTCGAAACAGCAAAGCAACCATTGCCCATAGACATCCGCAAACAATCAAAATACTTTCATCATCAACAGAGACACTACATCAATAAGACATGGTGATTTGTGCATATTCGATCTTCGCCATTTTGGCGATCATTTTAAGCTAGTACTAACAATATTAGCAGACAATAACTTCAATTGTCGCATTTAAATCTAATATATAAGATTG
This sequence comes from Papilio joanae, assembly GCA_018248035.1. Classification (NCBI taxonomy): domain Eukaryota; kingdom Metazoa; phylum Arthropoda; class Insecta; order Lepidoptera; family Papilionidae; genus Papilio; species Papilio joanae. The sequence goes on along the minus strand of DWHV01000003.1, from coordinate 2,159 downwards.
TCGTGTCGCGGTGTTTGTGTTTAAACTCCTCCGAAACGTCTTGACCGATTCTCATGAAATTTTGTGAGCATATTCAGTAGGTCTGAGAATTGGACAACATCCATTTTACATACCGCTATTAAGTTTTTTTTAACTGTGCGCGGACGGAGTCGCGGGTGACAGCTAGTAAGTTTATAAAGAAATAATGGGAAGGGAAAGTGGATTTAATGGATAAGAAGGGGACGTAATCTCTTTCTGTTTACCATTCTAATTTGCAATTGCAGATGTGTATTAGCAGCGGCCGCATATCTACTTACAATATAAAAAAAAGCTGTAATTTCAAAACTGTGACCTGTCCAGCGGACATTACAAGTCAAACAATAGTAGGTACTCACCGACTTTCTTCCGGCTCGGTTGAGGATCATCATCCTTTTGCACTCAAGCTTCTCCTCTTGCAGTTTGATACGCTCCATCTTCAGCTGAACTAGCTCCAGGTGTAGGTCAGGGTCCGAGCTGTTCACCAGACCCTGGAATTCAAAAGATTGTTTATAAACATGTGTAGGTCTCAAGTGATCAGAACATTGTTTAAAAGAAAGAAAATCTGCAAATATGCAGAAATTTTCTCACATTATTAGATTAGCTATTTATCTTAGTAATATTATAAATGCAAAAGAATAGATGGATGGATATTTGTTAAAAAATATCTCCGGAACAACTCAACAGATCTTGATGAAATTTGGCACACATGTAGAACATAGTCTGGAAGAACACATAAGCTACATAAGTTTATTTTTTAATTCCACGCAGATGTAGTCGCAGGAGAGTTAGAGAACTAACAAAGGATAGACTCATCATTCTACCAAAATAAATTAACATTAGCTTAATTAATCTATTTAAAAATGTTATGTTTGTACAATAAAACCTGAAGAACCACAGAACTAAACAATATTTTCCTCACTTACAGAGGTTATCTTTTACCAGAGTTTCTCTCTTATGGAGGTTACCATCAGGGCAATGACTTGCTTAACCAGTTTCAACTTTTATTATATAAAACTCACCAATTCATCTTCAACCATCAAATCATCTATGTCTCCCTCACTGTTTATAGATAGTGGAGTATCATCCATTTTGCTGTAAATAAAATAAAGACACTCATCACAAAATAGTTCGAATTGTGCCAACATTATAAAGAGAATTGGGTGTGATGATCAAAAGAACATTAAAACAGAATAATCCTACTAATATTATAAATGTAAATATTTATATGGATGGATGGATGAATGTTTGTTTGAAGGTATCTCCAAAATGGCTTAAATTTAGTATAGGCGTAGAGCATAGACTGGAAGAACACGTAGGCTACTAAGTTTTTTTTAAATACGCGCAGACGGAGTCCCACGCGACAGCTAGTATCTATATGAATTTGTAAATATAACACGCATGGCACAAAGGTTTTCTAGAACTAACCCATCTTTGGTTATTATATTGTTTTAAATACGAGAATCAAAAAAAAAATATATCGAGTTACGAAACGTAATTGTTTTCAATGTAAATCATATATTATTAGTTTTTATTTAAAAATGTAAATGCAACAAACATATACATATCCAACTTTTATTACTACAATAAGCAAAATTGTACGTAAAATAATATTAATTTTCAAATACCGCTTCTGTTAACTTTATACGATTTCAAAAAACGAGTTTATTTGGTAATTTAAAAAAAATAAACACATAATAACTACCTTTAGCTTCTTTTTAAGTAGTTTTTCTATATCTAATGCAATTAAACTTTTTCAACAAGAATAATATTATGGTACCCGTAACTTACGTTTCTTTTACCAAAGACTATATTTAACTTAAATCGTCACTATTGAAACATAACGAATACTTTATATAAAGTATTGAATAAAAACGCAATAACATTCACAGTAAAGTACGATCGTGCTACAAATTCAAGAAATAACGTTAATTTCTGAAACAACAGTAGCAATTTAAAAATGACAATGACAGTTCAGCATAATCAAAGAGCAGTCAAAGACATCTGAGTCGGTGAGAGGCGCTAGTGTCGCGGTTAATTCTGTCAGAAAATATCGACGTTGGAAAGTGTAACCCCGAAAGTATGAACTTTACAGGAGAGCCAAAAAATGATAACTCGTGAGCTGATACGCCTACAAGCATGCG